>JARHVA010001944.1:2767500-2939065 GCA_037957365.1 Torreya grandis | reverse complement strand
GTGTTTTTTAAATTAAATTTTATGAATTTACATATAAAATTAATGCCTTTTTATGATAAGTGTTCAGGGTGCATGAAAGAAGAGTTATTTTGAGTGTAGGTAGTGATAGCTCATTTTTAGATGATCCAGATGACCAAGACTACAACCAATGCATGGGTAGGTATGTATGAGATAATTTAATATAATTATAATCATTATATATGTAAATAATTAGTTTTATGATGTTAAAATAGGTCCAAATCATGAAAGTATTTTTTTGGGCTAGAATGAGGAACTTTCATGCCACTTTTCATGAGTTTCCATGCCTTGTATGGCCACTTGTCTCTTTTAACCTTGAATGGTTCATTCAATATCCTATTTTCATTCCAAATTAATCTCATTTTATAATATTTAAAAGTGTATTTTTGACCCTTGTACTTATATCTTCTCTCTCTCTCTCTCTCTCTCTCTCTCTCTCTCTCTCTCTCTCTCTCTCTCTCTCTCTCTCTCTCTCTCTCTCTCTCTCTCTCTCTCTACTCTCTCTCTCTCTCTCTCCTCTCTCTCTCTCTCTCTCTCTCAAGTTCTATAATAACTAGACATTTTAGCCATTATAACTCATGCTCCACCTAAGTATGGTAAATCCTTACTCATTTTAATACCATTTGATTAATAATACTAATAATTATTACCTATTAAATTAATTTTCATAGTGTGCTTACTTCAATGTTTGATTTTGCTTAAGTGATGACTCTTGTTTCCTTAGCATATTGTTTCATTCTCTCAACCATTTGTAGTTGGAAAGCTTCTTCTTGTAGGGCATGTGAATTATTCTAGGAAATGTCAAGGTTGAGTGATTTATTATATTAAGTAGTACCATTAAATGCCTCTTGTCTATTCCTCCTAGCCTAAACATTCATCCATAACCTTATAATTTAATATTGATGTGAGAAGATGTAGATTAGAGAAGTGTATGTTTGGTTAGTTTCTTTGTTATCATGTGTACCATGAAACTAGTTAGAAGTCATCAACCTATTTAGTGTATCACCTCCCTTAGGATAGTTTTATTTTATTTTTCTCTCCCTTCCCCCCTAAATTTTAGGTGTAGTAGTGGTATAAAAGTGGTACATCAAGGGAGCTAGCCCTATCTAGAGATTGACCTCATCCTTAGGTTACCCATAAGCCTATAGGTGTTTTCAATTATGCCCACTTGGATGGAGGAGAGATTAAGAATATCTTAAAAGGGGTGAAAATACAAGTGAAAATAGTTTTTAGCATGGCCTATTGGGTCTCTTGGTCCAAAAATTCAAATATGTTTGGTGTTGTTTTTCAACAATTAGCCTTTAGAGGCATTTATCCAACTATCAATGGTGACTCTAAAGTTATATCAACTGGTCAAGTAGCCCAATTTTTCATTATAAATATTTTTGGTAATATTTCTTTGTGTTATTACTTCCCAATGAGATTTTATGGCTAATATTTGTTTTGAGTTTTGTTTTACATAAGTTGGTGATGTATTTCTCTAGCTTATGACATTCATAATCAACCTTTGTATGATTCCTATCAGCATTGGTGTGATTCTTACTAGTCTTGTTATGACCATTTTCAACCCCATCATGATCCTTATTAGGACTATATCTATCCTTCTCATGAGTTGTATTAGTCCTATAACTAGCCTCCTCAATATATTGCTTCTCCTAGTTAACCTAGCCACTTTTCAACTCAATCCATTTCCACCTTCGAGAAAACTCTTTTGGGGTATGAGAATTTTATGTTAGAGCTTGATACACTAATAAGACCCTATTCAAGATGTTCTTAGTCATTTTATTCATCAGGTGAAAGATGCATTAGAGCTAGTCAAAAGAGATTGGACACCTATTACGAGAGCCAAATTTGCAAAGGCTCACAAGTGAGATGCTAGATGTGAGTAGCCTAGTTTCTTCCTTTGATGATAGTTTAATAATTCATGAAATGTATCCTCACCAAACCTATTAGCCTTAGTTTCTAATTCTAAAATATTTCTATCGGTCCTACATGGTTCCCACTCATGAACCCAATCAAGCTTATCAAAGTCATCCTTTTCCCAATCAATTGGAAGAGAGAGTTAAAAAGAAAAACCTTATTTTTGAAGATAATATTGATAGGTAGATTGAGTTGGATAATATGCATATGCAGTAGGTCCATGACATCATCAAATTAAGTGAAATATAAGCCCTCATTTTCCTCTCTAATTACATCCCCACCTCAATAAGTCACCTCTAGATATTATATTCCAAGTTGGAGACAAGGTGGAGAATCCAAGCCCAAGGAGATTCCAAAGTTTTTAAATACTTCATCCACTCATAAAAGTGCATCAATACCTAAAAAATAGAATCCTAATACTAGCATCCTAAGCTAGAGTAAGATAGTGTAGTCATGGGGAAAGAGAGAGGATAAAGGCCTTGATAAAGAGTATGAAGTTGAGAAAGAAATTGATCCTTTGCAAGTCCCTCCCACCCTTCCTTAAGAATCTTATAGTGTTCCATGTAATCTTGTTGGAAATATTGTCATTGATGTCAAAGGTCTAGCATTATTGGTGATAAAGGACCCATTGCATTTAGTGATGTTTTGTAATAGTTATATCTTGGCTAATGTGTGTTAATATTTATTTAATATTAACGAATATATTTTTGGTTGCATATTAGACAAAAGAAGGGCCCATGGAGAAGTCAAAGAGTCATGGGGTAAATATAAAAGAAGAATGGGATGCATTTTCCCATGAAGAGTCATTTTGGGGAATTCTAAGAGTCATCAAGTGAAGACATATGAGGAAAGGGTGCAATTAATCATGAAGGGACACTTTGAGGAATATGAAAAGTCACCAAGATAAGGACAAAAGAGGAAAGGACATTTTTTGCTTATGAAGGGTCACCCACATGACTTTTCAAATGCAAGGATACGAAGGGTCATGTAATTTTGGTGCCATTTTCCATGAGGATTGAATGGTCACAAAGGGGGAAGGGCTAAAGGTCATTTGGAAAGAAATAAATAAAGGCTTGAGAAGCCATTTTTAATATGTGAGATAGAGTTTGATTTGATATAGTAATATCTAGCTTATAAGAGTAATGGGAGACATGAGTATGATTTGTATTTATTAAATCTAGATTAGAAGAGCAAAGGTGAGAGAGGAAAGAGATATTGTAATGAACTATCATTTGTTGAGATAACAACATTGAGAGATAGTTGTGTGGTATACACAAAGGGGTTGGTGCTCCTGTGGGTTGGTTCTCACAAATTATTATTATGTTGGTGCTCAACAAAGGGTTTGGTGGTCCTATGGTTGGTGTTCAGCAAAGGGATTGGTGCTCCTTTGGGTTGGTCCTCATGAATTGTTGCTATGTTGGTGCTTAACAAAGGAGTTGGTGCTCCTATGGGTTGGTTCCCATGAATTTTTGTTGTATTAGTGCTCAGCAAAGGGGTTGGTGCTCTTGTGGGTTGGTTCTCATTAATAGTTACTATGTTGGTGCTTAGCAAAGGGGGTTAGTGCTCTTGAAATTTGGTGCTTATGAATATTGTAGTTTGAGATGGCACTCATTCATATAATTGAGATTATTCTCCATGGTTTTTCCCACATTGGGTTTCCATGTTAAATCTGGTGTCTCTCTCTATCTTGTGTGGTGTTTATTATTTTAGTTTTATTACATATCTTGAATGTATGTTAAAGTGGAATTTGATTAAGGGAAAGTTTAAAAGATATATGATATATTGATTCACCCCCCTCTCAATATATCCCATGCTTAATAATTGGTATCAGAGTAGGTTCCTTTAGAAAGGGTTTACCAGCTTGTAGGTAGATCAAGGAAAGCAAAAGATGGCCAAGTAGCTAAAGAAATAAAATCAAGAGTTGAAATATGTGGCTAAAGCTCTTAAAGAATAGGTGTGTATCTTGGATTCTAAGTTGGCTATAGAAGTAAAATAAAATAAGATATTTATTCAAGATCTTAAAAATTAGCTAGAGGTTGAAAATTCAAGTTTGAAATAAAAAAGAAGAAGAGTGTAATCAGTTGAACGTTGAGTTAGGTTATTTAAAGGATAATCATAAGAAGCTTATAATCAAGGTTGAGAAAGATCATGAAATATTACTCCGAGGAAAGAAGGATGTAATTTTTGAAGGCAAATTAAAGAAACCAATCAAGCAGCCCAATGCTTTTAAGTTTTCAAATTATTTTCATGGCCATTGTTTTTTTTTTTCATCATGTTGGTCATAGGGCAAGAGATTTATGAGGAGAAGAAATCAGTCAAAGGAAGATCTTAGTCACATTCAAGAAAAATATATGAAAAATGTTGTTTATTTTTGTTGTCATAAGGTTTGCCATATTGATAAATTATGTCCAAATAAATTAAAGAGATATTCAAGGTATATCAAAGGATACAGAGACCATATAAAATATGAGAAGAGTCAAATTCAAGTTTGGAGACCTAAAATAGTAAAGGTTGATCAGTTGAATTTAAGAGTGAAAATAAATTACTTGCTATAGTAGATAAAGAATCAGATAGGAAGGACTGTGAGGAATCTTTGGTTACATTTGAGCATGAGATTTTGTTAAGATAAGACAGTTGCAAGAGTTGAAAAGATGAAAAAAATCATAAATGATGAGGTTAGTAAGTCAAATAATTTATACATGCTTAAATGGATTCTAAGAGAAAGACACAAGGAAGAAAAAGAGGAGATGTGGAATCTCTTGAGATTTATTTCTAGAACCCTTTGTGTGGGGTATCTTTTTTAGGATTCAAGGTGACAATTTTAAGAAAAATTGAAGCATGGTGGATGTTATTGGGTCTTGGCTATGTTGCATGACAAGAAGGGTGAGTTGGTAGATTAATTTGTATATCATTTGAGGAAATAGATTTTTATAGAATAAATTGCACCAATGTTAAGGTTAGAGGCTATTAGAATGTTTCTTGTATATGCAGTGTTTAGAAGTTTTAAAGTGTTTCAAATGGATATGGTCATAAGAAATTATAATGTTGAAAAAGAGCTAACAGTTTCAAAAATAAGAAGAAGGTTCAGACATGTTCATGGTAGAAGAAACAACCTAAAGATTCTATGATGATTCAAACAACTTTGCATGCAAGAAATGGAGATCAGCCATGGTTCATTGAAAGTGGATGTTTAAGGCATATGATAAGAGATAAGAGTAAATTCATAACTCTAAAGAAGATCAATGGTGGCACAATGAAATTTAGAGATAAAATCACTGCCAAGATAGCTGAAAAAGGTACTTTGAGTTTGGATAATGGTAGAACCAAGACTAAAAATGTTTTGTATGTAAAATGTCTTAAGTATAATCTATTGAGTGTAAGTCAAGTATGTGATTAGGGATATACATTAAATTTTTATGTATAAGGTTGTGAGATTAGAAGAAAAAATTCAAATGAGTTGATTGTAGATGCTCAAAGGATAGGCAATGATTTATATGTATTATCAATATTTCTTCTCAAAGGCATGATCAAACGACACATTTAAATATATACAAGAGGAGTTGGGAGTAATTTTTATTACTTCCTACCATTGAGGTTTAGCATCAGTTAAGGGGGAGCTAAGTGTTAGCTCCAAGTAGGCCCTTTTGCCATTCATGTCAAAGGGGGAAAATAAGAGGTACAGGTCTAGGTGTAGAAACATGTACATGGAATAGGTATACGTTGCTATAGTAAGGGGGAGTTATTGTAGGTTTTTCAGATGATAGTATGTTGAGGATTTAGGATGTGGTTGTTTCAAGATTGAGGTTGCCATTAATGGCGCAGGGGGAGATTGTTGGAAATATTGTCATTGATGTCAAAGGTCTAGCATTATTGGGTGATAAAGGCCCCCATTACATTTAATGATATTTGTAATTGTTATATGTTGGCTAATGTGTGTTAATATTTATTTAATATTAACAATTATATTTTTGGTTGCATATAAGACAAAAGAAGGGGCCCATGGAGAAGTCAAAGAGTCATGGGGTAAATATAAAAGAAGAATGGGATGCATTTTCCCATGAAGAGTCATCTTGGGGGAATTCCAAGAGTCACTTAGTGAAGACAAAAGAGGAAGGGCACAATTTCTCATGAAGGGACACTTTGAGAAAAATGAAAAGTCACAAAGATAAGGACAAAAGAGGAAAGGACATTTTTTCTTATGAAGGGTCACCACATGACTTTTCAAATGCAAGGATACGAAGGGTCATGTAAGTTTGGTAGCCATTTTCCATGAGGATTGAAGGGTCACAAAGGGGGAAGGCCAAAGGTCATTTTGGAAAGCTATAGATAAACAATATGTGAGATAGATTTTGATTTGATAGAGTAATATCTAGCTTATAAGAGAAATGGGAGAGATGAGTATGATTTGTATGTGTTATATCTAGCTTATAAGAGAAAAGGTGAGAGAGTAAAGAGATATTGTAATGAAATATCATTTGTTGAGATAGCAACATTGAGAGATAGTTGTGTGGTATATACAAAGGGGTTGGTGCTCTTGTGGGGTTGGGTGGCTCATGAATTGTTGTTGTGTTGATGCTCAGCAAAGGGTTTAGTGCTCCTATGGGTTGGTGTTCATGAATTTTTGTTGTGGTGGGTGCTCAGTAAAGGGGTTGGTTCTCCTGTGGGTTGGTGCTCATGAATTATTGCTATGTTGGTGCTCAGCAAAGGGGTTGGTGCTCCTATGGGTTGGTTCTCATGAATTGTTTCTATGTTAGTGCTCAGTAAAGGGGGTTGGTTCTCCTATGGGTTGGTGCACATTAATAGTTACTATGTTGGTGCTTAGTAAAGGGGCTAGTTCTCCTACAAGTTTGTGCTTAAAAATATTATATTTTGAGTTGGTGCTCAATCATATAATTGAGGATTATTCTCCATGGTTTTTCCCACATTGGGTTTCCACATTAAATCTAGTGTCTCTCTATATCTTGTGTGGTGTTTATTATTTCAATGTTATTGCATATCTTGAATGTATGTTTAAAGTGGAATTTGATTAAGTGAAAGTTTATAAGATATATGATATACTGATTCACCCCCCCTCTCAGTATATCCCATGCTTAACAAATCCCTCTTGTAATCTTCATCCTCATGAAGATGCCTATGAACTTCAATAATTTTATTTTAAAGATAGCCTATCTAAGAAAATTGAAGACTTAGATTCAAGGATGAAATTGTTGAGTCAAAGTGTGATGGAAGGCTTAGACCCAAAATAAGATCCTATGCCTAAAATCATCCCATATAACATCCCTAAAGAGAATATTCAAGCTAAATTAGATGTCAGTGAAGTAATTTTCCAATGGAGAAGAAAGAAAAACAAGATATTTTGGCCTAAGTTTTGCCTCCTCTTCCTTAAAAGCTTCCAAAAAAATCCCTTGCACTTCACTCTCAATCTGATTTTGAGTTCTATGTGCCACCTCTACCAACTAGTTCATCTTGTACTCAACCCATCACCATTTTCCTTGATGGGCCTATCGTATGAAAACCTAAAGAGGATTAATTGGTTGACAAAAAAATTCGAACTGTTTCTTGAAGAAAGTTTACCTCCTTATTAGCCTCATTGGTCTAGGTGACATGATTTAAATATGCTTAGTCTTACCATCATCAAGAAGGAGAAGGAGATGGAGGAACTCATATCCCTTGAAGAATACTCTACATCCAATCAAAAAGTTGTGGATAATCATCTGAAGTATGAAGATGAATGTGTTATTATAGATGGAGAATAATTTCAAGTCATTTCCAAATAGGTTGCAGTCCTTAAAAACTCTCTTGAGACAAATGTGGAACTTGTTTTTCTTGAAGGTGACTCAATACCTTAGCCTAATGAATTAAAGTTTGAAGAAAACTAGTTTGATGACCTCATACATCAAGAAGATAAGAGAGAAGAGGTAGTGGTTCTAGATGATAAAGAGGACAAGAGTGATTAGTAGCTACAAATGAAGTTATTTCAAGAGCTTGAATAACTTTGCCAAGTTGAAGGTAAAGTACCTGACAAGGTGAAGAGTCTTCCATAAAGGAATATGAACAAGATTGTGTAGATTATTCAAAGCTCCTTGATGAGTTAGAAGAACTTGAAGCTAAGAAGAAACCCAATCTTATTGAGAGCACTATGGAAATCAAGAAGGTATGACTTATTAAACCATCATTTGAGGTTGTAATTGAAGATCAATATGAGAAATTTGAGGCTATTTGGATGTAAGAAGAGTTTATTTCCATATCCAACCTATTTTAAACTACTTGGTTTTGAATGAACATTATGCCAATGAAGTTGGCAAACATCATGAAAAAGTTGGAGGCATCAATATAAAAGATCAAAAGACTATATGTCTCATTCATTCCTTCATGTCATGAATCAATAAGGGTTTAAAACTTCCCATTTTATCTAGGATGGAGTTTTCATCTCAAGTTAGTAGTTGATTTAGTTTGTTTAGTTTGGTGTGTGTGTTCCATAAGTGCTCATGAAGCACATGTGTGTTTATTTTTGTTTTGTGTGTGTGTCTTTTGTTTTATGTGGTTGAGGTAGTCATTAGTTTTGTCTTGATCAAATATTTTTCTCAAAATACTATTATTGTGTCTCAAAATTAAAATGGATCTCTAATCCCAATAGATTGATAAAGCTACTAGTTTAGTTAGTATAGCAGGCATACTACCCCTATGAGTCACCAATTTATTGACCAAATTTAACCCTATAGGTCAAATTAGGGCTCCTATAGGTAAAGAATGTATTTTTAAATGTTTTATGGGGTATAATATTTTTTCATTGGCTGTATTATAATTTATTTTATGTCATTTAATGGCATCCTAGCTTTGGTCTTAGTCATATTAGTCAATTTGTCATTTTGGGTCATTTAGTGGGATTTTATGGGTCATAAATGCAAGTGGCATGGTTCCCATAATGTCCAAATGTATGTTTTTAATTAAAATCATCCAAGAGGTCATATTACTTGTAAGTAATGTTAGTTTATTTATAATATTGTAGGTTATCTAACTAAAACTCAAGAAACTAACTAAAAAAGGGGAGTTTGGCACTTGTATAGCCCATGGGGGAAGGTGAGATGTGGGGGAATGTCATGTAATATATATTAACATTAATAAAACTAATATCAATCCTTTACATGATTTTTAAGTGCCAAAAAATACCCAAAACCATTATGTTCCTTTCTTCCCTTTTTAGACATACATAACTGATCAACAGGTTCATGCTTGGTACGGTCAGTGGAAGAAATTTTAGGTAAAATGCATTAAATATATGGTATTACAATCAAAGAGATAAATTTAAAAATAAATATTTTGAAAAAAAATTTAACCATCATTTATGAACCATCATTTAAAATATGACTATGTTTTTTTGCCCACTTTTTCATGCACCCTATAGGTTTTACTCCATTTTGGATAGGTTCGTATGAACCAGTTGGTGATATTGACTCCATATGATGTTGTATAAATTTTAATATGTTTTCCATGATTATTTTCATGTATCATGATGTTTTTAATGGTAATTTGTCTCATATTATGGGAAGGTGTCACCATCATGAAGTTTCAGTCAGTGTTTTCCTTGTTGCAGATTGGTAGCCTTATACAGAGGTCTCATGTGATAGAATATTATGTTCCACATGTTTCAATTCCAAATTTTCATTTCCTTACATTTTTTGTTTCACCACATCATATTTTGGATCAAATTTCAATCTTTCCATTCCTCATAGTCAACTTTTCACTCTTTCCCACTTACAATTACATATATGAGACTTGTCTAAATTGTTCATGAAACTATAATGAGGGTGTATTAACTTATTTAATCCATTGTCAGCTGATTATATTTATTTTTTATGTTTTATAAAGTGAAATACTGGTTACAAACTCTTTCACCACACCAACCAGTCACTAATTATACCTTCCTGCTCTATTTCATATGTCTGCAAGTGGTTTTCATATTAAAAGGGATGTTTTTGTAGCTGGTATTAGGTTTTACTTAATGTGAATAATGTAATTTATGGATTTTAAATGATTTTAAGTTTTCCGTAAGGCCTTTCATCAACATTTTCTCTCCATTTCATGTTCACTATCCACATTCAACCCATACACACATACAAGAGCCTTCATTGATGACATCATGCTATTATGGGAGCCTTTGAAGTGGTTTCAAGCTATTGGGGTGTGACTATTTTTTTTTTTTTTTTTTGAGATGGATATAAATCTCACAAGAGGTCTAAATAAATTCATATTGTCCATATTCTTCCCACTGCCTATATACTTTAAAAATCTACACCTACAAGTGGCTTAACAGGGAGTTAAATATCCATTTGAAGTAATTGGATCATGATAAGGAAATTTTGGAAGTCCTAGTGTAAATTAAGGCTAATTATAGGAATTTTTGAGGGCTTGGATATAAAAATATAAGTATGGATCACCCTTAAATATAAATTGGTTATATTTAGGACAATTTTTCCCTAAAAATGCAAAATAGAGTTCTATGCCCTCTTGCTGAGACCATGTAGAAAGGTTATCAAGGATTTTGTGAAATATAGGTGACCATATATTATATTATTAACATATTACAATAATATTTAAAGTTTTAATGGTAAATTAATAGTGTATACTAGTTTTTGAAGGGTCTAGAGTTAACTTTTAATCACTAAATTCAAGCAATAGTCACCCACAAGATTTTGAGTTTTAAAGAAGGCCCTACACTCAAGGTTACATATGAAATATGTCCTCATGAATAATTAAAGTTAAAAATTGAGAAGGATTTTCAAGTAGAATAAGGCTCACCTAAATATAATGATGCATTATGTTCTGCCTCCTAAGGTAACCTACAGGTGTATCTAACTCCCAATTTGTTCACCTATAATTAGGAGTCAAAATACACATCAGCCATTACAAGGGATTTATTATGAGAAAATAAACATTGGTAGATGTAAAATTAATCCCATAAACCTTAAGGGATATCCAAAGGATCATGGTACATATCTTAGTGTGTAATTCACATCTATAAGTGCCCTTTCACAAGAAAAGACCAATATAGCTAGTTACAAGTTCACAGTCCATGGTGTAATCTTAAGTGTAGTGACCTAAAAAAATACAAAATTTTGTTAGATAATATTTATTAATAAATATTAATATGTTTCCTAAAAACTAATTTACACATTTTCCAATGTAGGATCTATACATATAGGTCCTGATAGCTACATTATAGTCAACTATGAGTTACTGTAGGTAAAAGTGACCTAGTTGATAACTATTTTGAGTATTTAGCATGGAAATGAATGGTATATGTGGTTTAAATAACTATTTTATGGTATTAATAGTTTCAATATTAATCTAAATAAATTTAATCATCTCCCAAAGTGTGACTTACACCTATAGGCAAGGGAAGCATAGCAAATAGGGTTGGCTTACCAATCAGGTCTCACTGAGTGAGGATACTTTTAAAATAAAAACATAGGTAATGAGAGTTGTGAACATTGTGAATTATATAACCAGGGTTTAATTTTCATCTATTAAGGTCCTTATATCAATATCATATCAAAAAACCCTCTCTAAAGGGCAATACATAGTCATTTTTTGACTCTCATACACATAGTCTACCTTTTGAAGAGTTTGTCTTGGATCTTGAGGAAGTTAGGGGGTATAGAGACCTGATAAAAAAATAAAAAATTTGAATAAAAATAATAATAAAATGGATAATAATCTACAATACCTATTTTTTCTGGAAAAATAGGGGAATCACCCTCTATTTTATCTCAGATAGAGAGCACTTCGCCTCATGCATAAACTAGTAGGTTTGGAAGAAAAGGATGAAATGATGGACCATGATTTATGTGAAAGTTTAAATAAGGTGTGATAAGTTTAATTACACATAATAGATAATTTAAAACCAATAAAATAATGATTAAACCTAACAAGTGGTTCAAACTTACAAGAATTGTAGTCAGGCTTATATAGGTAGGGTTTTGGCCTAAAACCAAATATGGAGTCATTTTCAATTCCACCATAAGATTGGAATTAGAATACATTTTTGAATGTTAAAAGGGAAATAATAGATGTTCTTGGTCTATTTTAATGGAAAATAATCCATGAATAATCCATTTTTGGGCTTTAGGATAACTAGGCCTGTAGGAAATAGAAGAAACAGGCTCAAATAGGTAGCTTTGAGTGCACACATCTTCCTAGAGGATTTTTATGGAGGAATAATTATTTTGGAGAAGTTTAAAGGGGTCATATAATGTAATATAGTGGAATTTTTTGGAAACTTTAGCATCTAACCTTTGTGAACAAAGCTTAAAAGGTCAAAATGTTTAAAACCCTTGTTAAACCCTTACAAGGACCTGATTAAAGAAATGAATATGGGAAGCTGATATAATGGAATATTTGTACCATTAAATATTTTTTAATTTGTATACTACTCTCTCAAGATCCTCCCCATACTATTTGATTGTATGAAATTGTAAGGATAGGTACAAAATAAGGTATTTTTGACTATTTTGTGTGTGTTTTAGGCTATAAAAGGTTTCAAGAGATGAAATAAATTTTTGAGGGAATATTAATAATTAATATAAATAAATATGTACATTTAATTCCTTTTAAATACACCTAAGTGTGGAAACAATAGCTCTCATCTTAGCCAGTCAAAATTGGCATAGTGACCAAGCTAGTGAGAAGTGTGGAAACTTTAAGTGGATGGTTTTTTATGGTATGCCTAAGTATTCTAAGGCCATAAAGGGTATTTAAAAGTGTCATAAATTACCTTATAATAATTTTAATGTTAAAAAAATTCCTTTTTGGAGGCCAAGTGTGCAAGGTGCATGGAAGAAGAGTTATTTAGAGTGTAGGTAGTGATAGATCATTTCAAAATGATTCTAAATGACTAAGACTACAAAAAATGCATGAAAAAGCATGTATAAGATCCTTATTTCTCATTATAATTATAATAATAAATGTTATTAATCAGTTTTTTGATGTTTAAAGAGGTCCAAATCATGAAGTAAGTTTTCTTAGCCAGAATGAGAACTTTTATGCCACTTTTCATGAGCTTCATGCCTTGTATGGTCACTTTTCTATTCTAACCTTGCATTGTTCATACCATATTCTATTATAATACAAAATTAAATACTTTAATCAAATTTAAAAGTGTCCTTCTGACCCTTGAACTTCTGTCTTCTCCTCTCTCTCTCAAGTTCTATAATAACTAACCATTTTCACCATTGTAACTCATGTTCCACTTGAGTATGGTGAAGCTCTACTCATTTTCATACCATTTTTTCAATAATACTATTAATTATTACCTCTTCCATGAATTTTCATAGTTTTATTACTTTAATGTTTTATTTTACTTAAGTGATGACTCTTTTTCCTTAGCATATTGTTTCATTCTCTCACCTATTTGTAGTTTGAAAGATTTTTATTGTATGGCATGTGAAGTGTTTTAGGAAATGTCAAGGTTGACTGAATTAGTCTATTCACTAGTTACATTCAATTCCTCTTGTCTATTCCTCCTTTCCTAAACATTCATTCATAACCTCATAATGTAATATTGATGTGAGAAGATGGAGATTGGAGAAGTGTATGTTTGGTTAGTCCTTTGTTCTCATGTGTAACATGCAGTTGGTTGTAAGTCATCAACATATTTGGTGTATCACCTCCCTTAATATAGTTTTCTTTCAATTTTATCTCTCCCTCCACCCCCCAAATTTTAGGTGTAGTAGTGGTATACAAGTGTTACATTAAGGGAGCTAGCCCTGTCTAGAGATTCTTCTCATCTTTAGGCTACCCACAAGCCTAAAGGTGTTTCAGTTATTCCAGTTTGATGAGGAGAGCTTAGGAATATCCTCAAAGGGTGAAAATCCAAGTGACAATAGTTCCCATATTGTTAATAGGTTCAGCCTATGGAGTAATAATAGCCTAAGTAAGGAATAGTGTTTTTGATATATATATATATATATATATATATATATATATATATATATATATATATATATATATATATATATATATCACACACACACACACACACACACACACACACACACACACACACACACACACACACACACACACACACACACACACACACACACACACACACATCATTTTTGATAATTGGCTTGATCTATCTATTTAATTTCATTACAATCTCCTTGAGGCATGATCACCCCATGGTATCATCCTAACAAGTTCAACAAGTAACAACTTGGTTCATGTCCCTTTAGGTGTATTCATTCCTAGGATTTTCAATTTCATATGGTTTAATGATCTAGCCTATTTTAAATTGATTGTATTGAGAATACATTGATTTATACATGTTTTCTTGCAAGCTTCACATAAAAAAAATGTGACATTTGGGGTATACCTATCAACAATAAGTGTGGTTATCACAAGTACAAATGTTTTTCTTTTATCCTATTGATTTAGTATTTTCTATACTTTATTATAAGGGGGACATATATAGACACCAAAATTTGGTATTAGAAAGTTTGGAAACATTAACTTTGGCACACTTTGACATATTTAGACATATTATACACATTTGAATCTTATGCACACTTTCCTTCTATTTGTATATCGACATGTTGTCTTAGCCAACCTTATCCACCAGATACACTTATTTAGAATTAGCCTAGCATATACAAGAAGCTTCTATAATCCTACACAGACCTTATCCATACCTCATATCATTGATTTTCACTCTTAAGATAATATAAATAACAATTAGATAGTTTTAATTTTCATAATTATCTTCCTCTTCTAGTAGTGTTTGTAGACACCTAATTGGTCATAAATACTTGATTATGTCATTTTTGTCCCTTTTATACTATAATGAACTTGTGAACTTAATTTAAACCTATTTTTAAACTTTTCCTATCCTAAACTCATGTGAAGACCTTTTTCTTTCTAATCCATCACCTAAAAAATGTTTTACCTGCTAAAAATACACCTAACCATCTGTTTGGATGGACTAAGACCAAAAAAGTTACACATTTCCTTAAGGATCAAAACCATCTAATTTGGGTCAAGAGTGTAAAATGATCCTAAACCTTATGGTATGTTTATGAACCTTATCTTATAATGGTCATATTATAAAATTAAACCCTACAATAATTTTTTTTCATGTTTTTAGGCTTTCAAGCATGTGATTTCCCATTTTGTATTTTTATATAATAAAATTTAGGAACTAATTATTCCACTTATCAATTTTAATATAAAGGCACATTATAATGTTTTACATTGAACAAATCTCCCATATTCTTCCTAATTTTGATTATAAACATTATAAATAGTCTTCAACCAAGTCACAAGTGTGTTTTACTCAGCCCAAGCAAAAAATGATCAAGTATTCTAGTAATATTTAGATGTTTTCATATAGTCAAAGGAGAAAAATTGCACAAATCACTCTAAGTGGGATAAATAGGTAGGTTTTAATTCCATCTTAATAATGCTAGATATGTTGGCAAAATTTGATCATTGTGGGGGTGATTTGAGTCAATTAACCCCAATTACACTCCACCTTTTTCTATTTTTAAGTTTTTAATCATTACAAGCCTTATTAAAATTTTTACCTTAGATAAACTATTTACAAGTCTTTTCACACTCTTGAAGGTAAATTATGCACATACATACTTGATTACAGCTACCGTACGTAATTGTGAATTAATTTTTTTGTTTTTTTAGAAGGCTCAAAACCATCCAAATTAGGTCAAAATTGGTAGATGTCTTAACCCCAATTGGATGGTCCCAACCTTCTTCAAACTTTAAATTTCATTTATAGATTTTTGCATATTTTATTCTTATTTTCTTGTTTTAGTTGTATGCCAATAAATGTAGTCAATTTGTGAATTAAAAAACTATGTTTGTATTTCCATTTCATAGTTTGTCTTATTGAAATCATTTATACTTTATCAAATTCAGTTAGTTTCATTCAATTTATTTCTCACAAATACATTTTCAGCATTATGTTATATTCTAATAATTTTATTAGAATTAGGATTAATTACCACATTTATTCAAATTTTCATAAAACACTAACTGATATTTTACCAAGAACCACTCTTTCATATTTTAAACTCTATCATAGGTGTTGCTAATACTATTTTTTATTAGGTTATTACATCTACACCTTTATACTTTGGGGGTAACACATGGTTTACAACATATTTATATGCCTATGTCTAACCAAGAGACTCATCTAGAACCATTAATAGATTTGTGCACTACAACACATACATTACCTAATACACAATACCTCAAGTAAACAATTTCATTTTTTCATGCCAAGGTGTTGTAATTAGAACAAGTTATCTAAAAGATACCCAATAATTAGATCCCCAAGTTTTACTTTATAATCCATTAACACTCAATATTGCATCATACCCTTTAGCTATAGGATTTGTAGCTCTTAATATTACACTATATGATGGTAAAGGAGACCCAAAACAACATCTCAAATATTTTATTGCATCATGTTTGGATTATGATTTTAATGACAAAATGTTAACCAAGTTATTTCCAATAATCTTAAAATATTATTCCTTTCATTAATCTATGATATACCTATTTAATCAGTCAAAGCATTCAATCCACTAGTAGACTAATTTATTAAACATTTTGTTATTAACATTGATGATTTTTTTTCATATGCACAAGTTTCCGAACTTAAGAAAGTAACTAATGAGATTATTAGTAATTATGTACTTCATTACAAGACCATGATTACCAAAATGACTAACACATATGATAAATAATGAATCAAAAGACATTTTCAAAAAAAGTTGGCTTGCATATTTTCTTGAGTCAATTATTTTCAATAATTTTAGACCATTTGATAAGCTATGTCATAAAATAAGAGAAAGATAATTCAAGATTCTTGTTTTGAAAAGATTATGTATGCACATGAATCTAATTAAATTTCCATAATGAAGTTTTAAATCAAACCCTCTTGCAAGGCTAAGCCAACATTTATTAAAGTAGATGTAAAGATACCAATTAATGTTTTTTCTCAACCTACTAACAAAATTATTTTATCAGATCAACCAAGGAGGCAATTTTCTAAGTTACCACAACCACCTCATAAATTATTTAAAAAGTTATCTAAATTTAATCTTATTACTCTATCACTACCATTTGAAATAGATATGAACAAACCTCAAGTAAAATATTGTGATAACAATGCATATTGTGATTATCATAGATGCAATGGTATTTTTACTAACAAATATTTCAATCTCAAGCATATTATTTATGATCTAATTAATAATGTCATGAAATTATACACTCATATAGAGTAAAATAAGCCTCAACAAAATGAAAATTCTAAATTAAATATTCTCATTGAGTTATTTCCAAATTATTATACAAACAAGGATAATCTAGTAGTACATCACACTTATAATACTTATCCACCTCTTGATTCATGTGATCACCCATTAGATGGAATCAATAGTATAATTAGTCAAACTATTCAATCATGTCTTATTATTACTTTTGATGATAATGAGCTACTGGATGACAACTTTTATTTTCATGATTTATGTTTACAAACTTATACTGATGAATAACTTACTCATATTATGGTAGTTGATAATGGATCAAGTGAAAATGAATGAAAAATAACATTAGTTAATTCATTTAGATACTCATATCATACATAAATTAAACTGATAAATGTGTCAAGACATTCAATGGGAAACAACAAACCACTTTAGGACATATTGTGTTACCTCTTCAAGTGGGCCCTACCATATGGTATGATATTAGGCTACCCTTAGTTTTAAAAGCTTTGTTTTGTGCCTTATATGATACATATATGTTTAAAGTGCATTCATTGTAATCAATTTTTCAAAATTTTACGATCAAATATGAGTAGCCTCTATAATCTATGGTACCTCCTCCTCCCCATTCACCACCAAAATTTAATGACATATCTATACAAAATAAAATCATGTTTATATTTATTGTACCTAAATAATAGGTTTATAGTCAAGTGATTGAAAAAAATATGTAAAGGGTTGATAAGAAACAAATTCAAAAATAAATCTATCAACAAAATGCTTATAATTCCCAACAAACATAATCACATTTAATGTCTCCAAAATTGGTGATACATATAAATCAGCATTTTGTAAAATATTCTACTAACCATTTTTGGATTTCACATCAATATGCATCTCCTTAAGCTACTCATCCCACATAGGATTACACAAGTAATAATCTAGATGGTTTTCTTACTTTACATGATACATTTTTTGATTATGATATATGCACATCTGATACATTTCATTCAAATAAAGTAAGTCATTTATGAATTTTCACATATTGTTTTGATTCTTATCTTGATGGGATTATTGGTTAACTTGTTGAAATTTCAAATATTCTAAATTATTTTAAAAAATCAAATAATTTGAAAAATATTTTTTTATTATGCGTTATTCTTCATTATTTCATTATATTTTGTGTTTGCTTGTAAATTTTATCATTTGATTAATTATTCTAAACCATTTGCTCTTTTTGACTTGTTGGCCCCTTGGATTTTCTTTTTCACTTCCTATATTTATATAATTAAAATTAGAGATCAAAATTTCCAGTTCCTTCCATGTATTTCTCTATTCTCACATTCTACTCTGATAAATATTTAATTTTTACCAAGGTTAGAACCATCCAATAAAGGTTAGGAATTCTACCATTACTACCCATAGTTATATTTTCTTGTCCTCAAATTTTCACTCAAAAATTAAAAAAAAAGCACATAGAGCCTAAATTCTTCCATTTTTCAACTTTTTCAATCAGTTTTAGTATGCAAATCAATGTTTATTCATACAAAATATTTCTCCCTCCATTATACATTGTTTATACATGTTGAAAACTTAGAGAAGTGTACATTTGATGAAATGAGGATGTACAATCAATTATCTACATACATTTTTCAATTACCTATAGATTTTTCAAAGTCAAAACTCACATATAATGGGGGCATCTTATTCATAAATGGCCATCCCATCATTTTTAGTGCATCCTTACATTTACTCATGTCATGGATTATTTAGATCCTTATCCTTTATTATACTTTCAAACATTTGATTAGCACTAGTTTCTATTATTTCCATTTTTTAAATTCATAAAAGTACAAAAAGATTCAAATATAAAAAAATATGCAAATACACAAAATATTTTGAAAAATCATAATTAAGACCTAAGCATGATTAGACATCTATTTTACACCATTATCATATGTTATTTATATCATGAGTAATATATAGAATATTATTTTTCTACAACACATGTATTTCAATTTTATTCATAAGTGTTATGTAAGACATATTATCTTTACAAGGATTAAGGTGTTGGACTTTCCTCTACTTAGTAGTCTTATTAAAGTGGGAGAATATTATCCATAAGTGACAATATATGCAAGTGTTATCATTTTATGACTCATATACTGATGTGATATATAATATTTATAAATGGCATGGATAACATCTCTAATTATAATTTTTTTCATGGATATGTTATTTTTTAGGATATGATCATAGTACTCATGCATGGTTTAGGCTACATTTCTAGTTATATGGTCCATTTATGCTATTTAATTATATATAGTATATTACATCTTGCTTAAATATTGTGTTTGACCCTTGGCCCTTATGTGTAATTGCTTGAACATCTCCATGAGTTCTTCTTTTAGTATGTGAAACATTTTATTTGATTTTGGCCCTTGGACCTATGTTTTGTGAGACATTTGAACATGTCCCTTGTTTGTGATATCATTCATGTCCTTGTGTGTGCAAATCTCTTCTATTACAGAATTTAAACATGTCATTTATGTGTGGCTCTTAGCCTTATTTTTATGACATTTGATGTTTACGTTTGTGTGCTTTTTTGGATTGTTAAGTTTGGTGAGTACACTAATCCATATCATGTACTAATATAATCCATAACATACTAACTCTATATTGTATTCTTTGATATTTATTGATATACATTACTATAGAAATAAAATCTTATGTTACATACATGATTTAAATAATGCATATCTTACTATGATAACATTCCATGCAGATGTTGGTACTGAGCCCAAACAAGGGAGGCCAACCCTAAGGGAAACAAGACAAAGAGAGATTGCTAGGGAGATTGCTAGTGGAAAATAGAAAACACTGGAGTCCCAACCCTCCAAACTCTCTAAATGAGAATATTATCATGGAATTTGAGGGGATTTAACAGTCCCTCAAAGTAGTTTGAGGTTAAAAACTACATTTTAGATAATAAACTAGATATTCTATTACTCCAAGAAGTCAAGATGAAAGAGGAGAATTTTGCAAAAAAATTTGACTATATATGGCCTAAGGTAAATTTTTGTATTAGTCCTGCTAAAGGGGCTTCAAGAGGGATTGTCACTATGTGGAATAGTGCTAAAATCCAAGGATATCTTATGGCCCATAATAAGCACTTTTTGATTACCAATTTTTCCTTGAATTCCTTGAACAAGAAGTTGGTAAATGTTTATGCACCGAATAACAGAGCTTTGAGACAAAAATTATGGATAAATCTGAGTAGCTATAGGAATAATCCTCAAAATTATAAATGGATGTTAGCCAAATATTTTAACACAACTTTATACCCTTCTAAAAAATAGGGTGGAATTATTGATTATTTGAACAACATGTTTGACTTTGCTGAATTCATCAATGATTGGGGATTATTGGACATAGAGTTGCAAAACCAAAATTTTACTTGGACTAATAGAAGAAGAGGAGATCAAATTATTTAGTTTAAATTAGATATATTTATGATACAAGCAACTGGAATGATTATCAGAATATGCAGGCACAAGCTCTACCTAGAACCATGTCCGACCACTGCCCGATTATCCTCAATTGGAGAGATCAGGGACATCACGGACCTCCTCCATTCCATTTTGAAGCTATGTGGATGAAACACAAAGGTTTTAGACAAATGGTGGCTCAATGGTGGAATATTCCCATTCAAGGTACTCCCATGTTTAGAATAGTCAAGAAACTCTAGCACATTAAACAAGAAGTTTATGGCTGGAATAGATTTAGTTTTGGGCAGGTTTTCTAGCAAAAGAAAAATATAATGGGAAAACTCAAGGCTATTCAGCAATTGATTGATTAAGGGGATGACTCTAGGAGCACCTTAGAAGAAGAGAACAATATATCTTTAGAATGGAAGAGTCTAATGGAAAGGGAAGAGGTTTTCTGGAAACAAAAATCTCGTGTTCAATGGCTTAAAGAGGGTGATAGGAACACTGCTTTTTTTCATCTCTTAGTTATGAAACATAGAAAATACAACTCAATAAATAAGCTTATCCTAGATAATGGAGATGTTATTACTGAGGATAATGAAATAGGGGAGCAAGTCAGGGTGTTCTTTTAGAATCTGCTTACAAAAGAAAACAATAATGATAGAATTGATAGATCTATGAGTCAATTCATTGATAAAATCCCCTGTTTGATAATAGAAGAAGATAATCTAGAAATGTTAAATCCTATATCTGATGAAGTACATGTTGTTTTATTCTCCATGGGTGCTTTTAAAGCCCTGGGTCCTGATGGCTTTCCTCCTATATTCTCTCAAGAATATTGGGAGATTGTTGGGCAAACCTCACAGTTGCATTTCATGATTTTTGTAGATCTAGAATTTTTTTGAAACAAGTCAATAATACATTCATTTTACTTGTTCCTAAAAAATCTCAACCTTTACACCTTGCTGATTTCAGACCCATTAGCTTATGCAACACTGTGTATAAGATATGTACTAAACTATTGGTTTTGAGAATTCAACCCTTGCTTGACAAAATAATTTCTCCTACTCAAAAAGGTTTCATCCTGGGCAGACAGATTCTTGAGGCTATGATCACCACACATGAGACTATCCTCTCCATGGATAAGAGTAGAATCCCTGGGATGGCCCTCAAGCTTGATATATCCAAAGCTTATGATAGAGTCTCATGGACTTTTCTATTCCAAGTGATTAGAAAATTTGGGTTTAATGATAAATTTTCTTACTTATTATGGAATTCAGTCTCTTTTGCTAAATTCTCAATGTTGGTTAATGGTGTAACTAGATGTTTTTTCTCCTTCTCAAGAGGGATTCATCATGGATACCCTCTCTCCCCGTACCTATTCATCATTATGGCTGAGGGATTGGGAAGATACATACAAGCTGATATAGTTTCAAAAAATCTAGTAGGCATCAAACCTACCTCTTCCCTTCATCCTATGGTTATACAACAGTTTGTGGATGATACCATCTTATTTGGCATCTCATTGGTGATCGAAGCTAGAAGATGGAATAATATACTTAATGATTATGCCAGAGACTTGGGACAAAGAATAAATTTCCAAAAAAGCAATGTGTACTTCTTCAACACTCCCAATGAACTCAGACATATAATCATTGATATCTTAGATTGTACTAAGGCTGGCCTACCAGCTACTTACCTAGGTCTCCCACTATTAGTCAAAGAGGTATCTTCAAGTTTTTGGAATGGTATTGTGGAATGTACATAGAGGAAACTTCTTGGGTGGAAGGGGAAACTACTCAGTAGTGTGGGTAAGCTGCAACTTCTTCAGGCATCATTGTAAGGTATTCCTACTTACTTCATGTCTCTTTTTAAAATTCCTATGTATTTTGCTAAAAAGATGGAATAGATCTGAAGGAAATTTTTATGGGTGGGAGTGGAAGACAAATAGAGAATGTCTTTAGTTAGATGGGAAAATGTGTGTCTCCCAAAATCTCATGGTGGACTTAATATAAGATCCATCAGGAAAATGAATAAAGCCCTCCTCTCAAAAGTTAGTTAGAATCTAATTCACAACAACAGTGAGTGGGTGGAAATAATGTATGCCAAATACATGCATAGCATTGATTTTTCCAACTTTTTTCAATAGGCAGGATTACCCCAGGGGTCTATGATATGGAATAAAATGCTAAAAAGTAGAAGTCTTCTCAAATAGGGAATTAGGTGGAAGCTTGGAAATGGATGACAGATTAAATTCTAGGAGGATAATTGGTTAAGGGACAAGCCTCTCATCTCCCAAGGAAATTATGGAGAAATTATAAACCTGACTACTCAGTTCTTTGGTGATAGGCTTAGTGATTATATGGAAAATAACAATGGGATGAGGAGCTGGAAAAACCTTTTAGATTGTTGTGTGCACAGGCCTGAGCTTATCCCATGAATTTGAGAGATCTAACAATGTGTTTAGGAGATTAGAATCTCGCTCTTCCCTCAGGAGGATGAACAATACTGGTGGCTGGATAAGAATGGATCATTCTCTGTCATATTTGCCTATCATCTGCTTACTCCTGAAGATCAGAATAAGGAGGTATGGAAAAAGGTTTGGAATCATAAACTCATTCTAAATATTAACTTGTTTTGGTGGACTGCTACCCATAACACAATCCTTACTCAGGACAACCTTCAAAAGAGGGGGTTTACTTTGGTCAATAGATGTTTTCTATGTGGTTCTAGAGAGGAATCAGTTTCACACCTATTCATACACTATGAGTTTACCAGGGAATTATGGGGCACAATACTTAACAACTTTGGAACTAAATGGGTTTGCAATTTTGACCTTAAAGAAATAATTCTAAGCTAGAACTCAACCTTCACACATCCCTGGATTAAGGAATTATGGAAGCAAGCTCTGCCATGCTTGAGCTAGACTTTATGGAAAGAGTGAAATCATAGAATTTTCAGGGACACTGCTAGAAATACTACTCAGGTGTTTAACTCCTTTGCTAGGACCATCTTGGAAAGTGTTACAACAGCTCATATTAGTGTTGTGGAGAAACCCCTATATAAATTTGAAAGTCAAATTGCAGCCAAATGGAAGGTTTTAAACCTTATCCCTGGGCATGATAATTCCAAAATTCTTCAGAGACTTCATACTAAATGGATACCACCTAAACCCAATTGGATGAAACTCAATTTTTATGGGGCATCCAAGTTGAGTGGTAAAACAAGTGGAGGAGGAATAATAAGAAATGAAAAAGGAGGGATGTTTGTTGTCTATGCTGGTGGCATGGGTTGCTAGAGTAATAACTATGCTAAAGCTATGGCCTTACATTAGGGATTAAAGTTAGCTATATCCCTAGGAATTAGAAATTTGAATATTCAAGGAGATTCTAAGTTGGTCATAGATGCCATTAATAAAGCATCTAACATTGGTATCCATCTAAAAGACATCATTACGGACATCCAGTTTCTTTCCAAAAGTTTTTCAAAGTTGAAATTACCCATACCTATAGAGAAGGTAACAGGGTTGCTAATGCTTGTGCCAACCTTGGTCATAAATTCTTAGGATGGAGGGTATGGTGAAAAGAGGCTCATATACCCCCAAACATTAGAGAGATCATTCAGAAGGAGATGATGGAGCATGAATGATGCACTTTGATGATGAAGATAGCTTTCAAAGGTGGTCCACATGGAGAAGGCCATTACAGATCATGGAAAATGATAACCTTAGTACTTCCTTGATTTTCATGATTAATTCCTTGTATCATGAGGTGGAGGTGTGAGAGTCACATCATGAAAACCAAGGGGGAATTATTTTCAAGCATGAAATTAGATGTCACCATGGCGGGCCATTTTGTAAAATGAGCCTTCACATCTACATTCAGCATAAATGGAACCAAAGGCTTATTACTTGTTCAAATCTCAAGGTGGTAACTGGGGTATGAAGATTAGGATATTCAAGAAATTTTGGAGGACACTGGTGGGAAACAAGCTTCTTGGGTTTTTGAGGTCACTAAAGAGCAGGGTGCTGATTCTAGGGGAACTGCTGATCATAAGGAGAAGATGCATGTAGAAGAAGTTGGTGAGGGTTTAGAGAATGAGAATGATTGGAAAATATATATTGGGGCCTTGAAGTTTTGCATTCAAAAGCTATAAAATCTCTTCGCCAAAGGCCTTCGAAATAACATTCTACTGAATATGACTATGTTGGAAGCGATGGGTAATCTAGGGAATGCTGACAATGCAGAAAATGAGAATCTTAAGGATCTTGTTAATTCTATACTTATGTAGTTTCATCCTTTCTAACTCTAGTCTTTCCAATGTTTTGTTTCACTTTTGACTTTATTTCTCGGCTATGACATTGGTTCGGTGCTGGCATCTTTTATTTGCCAGCCTTTTTGTCTTTTTTGACTGTATAGGGTTCGGCCCCTGGTTTGCCACCTTAATTAATCAAAAACATTCCATATGCTACATTATTTAATGATCACATTTTAATAAAATGTTAAAGTTTATTTTATTTTGATATGAATGACTTGAAGGTTTAATTCCCTCAACTAAAAATGGGGACATTTCAATTTGATTTTCATACATGAGATAAGCCTTTTCACAAGCAAAACTTAGTTTTGGTATAGAATAAAGTTTCAATAGTTGTAAAATAATTTAAAATTAAATCATTGACATAGATTATGGGGGAATATGTAATCATATTTTAATATTAAAGTATAAATTCAACTAGTTTTAAGTACATGATACATGCTCATGTATAAGTTTCAAACATGATTTTATAATTGACATCTACATATAGTTTAAGATTCTATATTTATTAATAATTTCATGTATAAGATCTTGTACATAACTATATTTGTTTAAAATTTCAATATTACGTTATGAATTTAACATATAGTGCATCTAGGGATATGTGTAGCCAACTTGTGGTGTATAGATCTTAATATTAGCTTGTATTTATCGATGTTCTTAGTATGGTTGGCCTATTGAATAACCATGGCTAAGTAGAGTATATATAGAAGGTAGCGGTTAGTATTTTATCATAATCTTATGAATTATATATTATTTGTATTATTTTGGAGGTTTCCCCCTTGAAGTGGCTCAATCATAATATTCAAGTATTCTACTCTTCCACCAATTATTATTGTGAATCTATTTATTCTACTCTTAATTATGTAATATATAATTTTATTATTATGAATCATCTAAGTAATTTCTTTAAAATTGGTATTAGAGCATTGATTTTGGCAAGTTTCTATAATGCATCATTTCCATATCTAGTGTCCTAAGCACCAAAAGGCTAAAAAAGCACAACTTGTGATCTAGGAGCAATTGATTTTTTCATCACCATAGTGTTTTTCATGAGATTGTTTTACAAAAAAGAAAAAAAATTATGGATTAAAATAAGTTTGAATTTTTTTTAAATTTTTTTAAATTAGTAGTCATTAGATTTATCTATGTGAGATAATCAAAATGATATATTCTATTGTTACACTTTTTCAGGTATAAAATTTTCACCCTTGTGTATAATAGTAGTAGTTGGATTCATCTCAGCAAGATGATTTCAAAGGTGTATTCCACTTATACACTTTTTTGGGGGCTAAAACCTTCCTAGGGTTTATGCATAGCTGGTCCAAACACTCATGGATGTAGGAAAAGGTAAGAAAATCTAAAAAATCCTCACAAGGATGACATGAAATCTAAAATTTTTTATCCTTATATTTCAAAGGTATTTCAAAAAATTAAATTAGAGTTGTAAGGCATGGTGAAAAAAGATGATTTTGATATGATTCAAGGCGATATTATAGGTTTGAGAGGGAACTTAGATAGTATGAAGGATGAATTAAAACAAATATATGGGTAATTGGCCATCTTGTCAGCTCAACCACTATAAAATAGTCCTCCACCACTTCAGTTTGGTTCTCCTACTCCAAATAATACAAATAACACTTATGGCCCTAATCGAATGTTGCCAAAATTGGACCTATGCAAGTTTGATGGTAATGATATTCTCATTTGACTAACTTAAATTGAAAATTTAGTTGATCTACATCAAACTCATATTTGTACAAAGTGGTTATGGCCTCTCTCTATCTATAACCTAAGCTATTCATTTGGTATTGTTAGTTTTGTGATAAAAATAAGAAGAAGGGTGTCTCAGTTTCATGTTTTATATTTTCTAATGAGTTACAACTCCACTATTACAAAAATGTATCTAAAAATTACTTCATTTAGCTAGTGAAGTTGTGTTAAATCAGAACTTTTAAGGACTACATTCATTAATTTCATAATCTCTCATTATGTGTGGTAGACATCACTAAGGAAAATATGATTGAACTATTTCTGGGTAGCCTTAAATATAACATCCAATTGGAGTTTTACATGTTTCATCCCAGTACTATATCTGAGGCCATACCAAAGGCACATGTTTGATGAAAAATAGATCATCATATGAAGACCTTTCACCAATTTTCATGAATGAAACCTTCTAACACCATCATTTCATCAACCTACCAGATTGACACCCCAACAAGTGGAAGAAAAATGTATAAATAATGTAATTTATGGATTTTAAATGATTTTAAGTTTTCCGTAAGGCCTTTCATCAACATTTTCTCTCCATTTCATGTTCACTATCCACATTCAACCCATACACACATACAAGAGCCTTCATTGATGACATCATGCTATTATGGGAGCCTTTGAAGTGGTTTCAAGCTATTGGGGTGTGACTATTTTTTTTTTTTTTTTTTGAGATGGATATAAATCTCACAAGAGGTCTAAATAAATTCATATTGTCCATATTCTTCCCACTGCCTATATACTTTAAAAATCTACACCTACAAGTGGCTTAACAGGGAGTTAAATATCCATTTGAAGTAATTGGATCATGATAAGGAAATTTTGGAAGTCCTAGTGTAAATTAAGGCTAATTATAGGAATTTTTGAGGGCTTGGATATAAAAATATAAGTATGGATCACCCTTAAATATAAATTGGTTATATTTAGGACAATTTTTCCCTAAAAATGCAAAATAGAGTTCTATGCCCTCTTGCTGAGACCATGTAGAAAGGTTATCAAGGATTTTGTGAAATATAGGTGACCATATATTATATTATTAACATATTACAATAATATTTAAAGTTTTAATGGTAAATTAATAGTGTATACTAGTTTTTGAAGGGTCTAGAGTTAACTTTTAATCACTAAATTCAAGCAATAGTCACCCACAAGATTTTGAGTTTTAAAGAAGGCCCTACACTCAAGGTTACATATGAAATATGTCCTCATGAATAATTAAAGTTAAAAATTGAGAAGGATTTTCAAGTAGAATAAGGCTCACCTAAATATAATGATGCATTATGTTCTGCCTCCTAAGGTAACCTACAGGTGTATCTAACTCCCAATTTGTTCACCTATAATTAGGAGTCAAAATACACATCAGCCATTACAAGGGATTTATTATGAGAAAATAAACATTGGTAGATGTAAAATTAATCCCATAAACCTTAAGGGATATCCAAAGGATCATGGTACATATCTTAGTGTGTAATTCACATCTATAAGTGCCCTTTCACAAGAAAAGACCAATATAGCTAGTTACAAGTTCACAGTCCATGGTGTAATCTTAAGTGTAGTGACCTAAAAAAATACAAAATTTTGTTAGATAATATTTATTAATAAATATTAATATGTTTCCTAAAAACTAATTTACACATTTTCCAATGTAGGATCTATACATATAGGTCCTGATAGCTACATTATAGTCAACTATGAGTTACTGTAGGTAAAAGTGACCTAGTTGATAACTATTTTGAGTATTTAGCATGGAAATGAATGGTATATGTGGTTTAAATAACTATTTTATGGTATTAATAGTTTCAATATTAATCTAAATAAATTTAATCATCTCCCAAAGTGTGACTTACACCTATAGGCAAGGGAAGCATAGCAAATAGGGTTGGCTTACCAATCAGGTCTCACTGAGTGAGGATACTTTTAAAATAAAAACATAGGTAATGAGAGTTGTGAACATTGTGAATTATATAACCAGGGTTTAATTTTCATCTATTAAGGTCCTTATATCAATATCATATCAAAAAACCCTCTCTAAAGGGCAATACATAGTCATTTTTTGACTCTCATACACATAGTCTACCTTTTGAAGAGTTTGTCTTGGATCTTGAGGAAGTTAGGGGGTATAGAGACCTGATAAAAAAATAAAAAATTTGAATAAAAATAATAATAAAATGGATAATAATCTACAATACCTATTTTTTCTGGAAAAATAGGGGAATCACCCTCTATTTTATCTCAGATAGAGAGCACTTCGCCTCATGCATAAACTAGTAGGTTTGGAAGAAAAGGATGAAATGATGGACCATGATTTATGTGAAAGTTTAAATAAGGTGTGATAAGTTTAATTACACATAATAGATAATTTAAAACCAATAAAATAATGATTAAACCTAACAAGTGGTTCAAACTTACAAGAATTGTAGTCAGGCTTATATAGGTAGGGTTTTGGCCTAAAACCAAATATGGAGTCATTTTCAATTCCACCATAAGATTGGAATTAGAATACATTTTTGAATGTTAAAAGGGAAATAATAGATGTTCTTGGTCTATTTTAATGGAAAATAATCCATGAATAATCCATTTTTGGGCTTTAGGATAACTAGGCCTGTAGGAAATAGAAGAAACAGGCTCAAATAGGTAGCTTTGAGTGCACACATCTTCCTAGAGGATTTTTATGGAGGAATAATTATTTTGGAGAAGTTTAAAGGGGTCATATAATGTAATATAGTGGAATTTTTTGGAAACTTTAGCATCTAACCTTTGTGAACAAAGCTTAAAAGGTCAAAATGTTTAAAACCCTTGTTAAACCCTTACAAGGACCTGATTAAAGAAATGAATATGGGAAGCTGATATAATGGAATATTTGTACCATTAAATATTTTTTAATTTGTATACTACTCTCTCAAGATCCTCCCCATACTATTTGATTGTATGAAATTGTAAGGATAGGTACAAAATAAGGTATTTTTGACTATTTTGTGTGTGTTTTAGGCTATAAAAGGTTTCAAGAGATGAAATAAATTTTTGAGGGAATATTAATAATTAATATAAATAAATATGTACATTTAATTCCTTTTAAATACACCTAAGTGTGGAAACAATAGCTCTCATCTTAGCCAGTCAAAATTGGCATAGTGACCAAGCTAGTGAGAAGTGTGGAAACTTTAAGTGGATGGTTTTTTATGGTATGCCTAAGTATTCTAAGGCCATAAAGGGTATTTAAAAGTGTCATAAATTACCTTATAATAATTTTAATGTTAAAAAAATTCCTTTTTGGAGGCCAAGTGTGCAAGGTGCATGGAAGAAGAGTTATTTAGAGTGTAGGTAGTGATAGATCATTTCAAAATGATTCTAAATGACTAAGACTACAAAAAATGCATGAAAAAGCATGTATAAGATCCTTATTTCTCATTATAATTATAATAATAAATGTTATTAATCAGTTTTTTGATGTTTAAAGAGGTCCAAATCATGAAGTAAGTTTTCTTAGCCAGAATGAGAACTTTTATGCCACTTTTCATGAGCTTCATGCCTTGTATGGTCACTTTTCTATTCTAACCTTGCATTGTTCATACCATATTCTATTATAATACAAAATTAAATACTTTAATCAAATTTAAAAGTGTCCTTCTGACCCTTGAACTTCTGTCTTCTCCTCTCTCTCTCAAGTTCTATAATAACTAACCATTTTCACCATTGTAACTCATGTTCCACTTGAGTATGGTGAAGCTCTACTCATTTTCATACCATTTTTTCAATAATACTATTAATTATTACCTCTTCCATGAATTTTCATAGTTTTATTACTTTAATGTTTTATTTTACTTAAGTGATGACTCTTTTTCCTTAGCATATTGTTTCATTCTCTCACCTATTTGTAGTTTGAAAGATTTTTATTGTATGGCATGTGAAGTGTTTTAGGAAATGTCAAGGTTGACTGAATTAGTCTATTCACTAGTTACATTCAATTCCTCTTGTCTATTCCTCCTTTCCTAAACATTCATTCATAACCTCATAATGTAATATTGATGTGAGAAGATGGAGATTGGAGAAGTGTATGTTTGGTTAGTCCTTTGTTCTCATGTGTAACATGCAGTTGGTTGTAAGTCATCAACATATTTGGTGTATCACCTCCCTTAATATAGTTTTCTTTCAATTTTATCTCTCCCTCCACCCCCCAAATTTTAGGTGTAGTAGTGGTATACAAGTGTTACATTAAGGGAGCTAGCCCTGTCTAGAGATTCTTCTCATCTTTAGGCTACCCACAAGCCTAAAGGTGTTTCAGTTATTCCAGTTTGATGAGGAGAGCTTAGGAATATCCTCAAAGGGTGAAAATCCAAGTGACAATAGTTCCCATATTGTTAATAGGTTCAGCCTATGGAGTAATAATAGCCTAAGTAAGGAATAGTGTTTTTGATATATATATATATATATATATATATATATATATATATATATATATATATATATATATATATATATATATATATCACACACACACACACACACACACACACACACACACACACACACACACACACACACACACACACACACACACACACACACACACACACACACACACACACACACATCATTTTTGATAATTGGCTTGATCTATCTATTTAATTTCATTACAATCTCCTTGAGGCATGATCACCCCATGGTATCATCCTAACAAGTTCAACAAGTAACAACTTGGTTCATGTCCCTTTAGGTGTATTCATTCCTAGGATTTTCAATTTCATATGGTTTAATGATCTAGCCTATTTTAAATTGATTGTATTGAGAATACATTGATTTATACATGTTTTCTTGCAAGCTTCACATAAAAAAAATGTGACATTTGGGGTATACCTATCAACAATAAGTGTGGTTATCACAAGTACAAATGTTTTTCTTTTATCCTATTGATTTAGTATTTTCTATACTTTATTATAAGGGGGACATATATAGACACCAAAATTTGGTATTAGAAAGTTTGGAAACATTAACTTTGGCACACTTTGACATATTTAGACATATTATACACATTTGAATCTTATGCACACTTTCCTTCTATTTGTATATCGACATGTTGTCTTAGCCAACCTTATCCACCAGATACACTTATTTAGAATTAGCCTAGCATATACAAGAAGCTTCTATAATCCTACACAGACCTTATCCATACCTCATATCATTGATTTTCACTCTTAAGATAATATAAATAACAATTAGATAGTTTTAATTTTCATAATTATCTTCCTCTTCTAGTAGTGTTTGTAGACACCTAATTGGTCATAAATACTTGATTATGTCATTTTTGTCCCTTTTATACTATAATGAACTTGTGAACTTAATTTAAACCTATTTTTAAACTTTTCCTATCCTAAACTCATGTGAAGACCTTTTTCTTTCTAATCCATCACCTAAAAAATGTTTTACCTGCTAAAAATACACCTAACCATCTGTTTGGATGGACTAAGACCAAAAAAGTTACACATTTCCTTAAGGATCAAAACCATCTAATTTGGGTCAAGAGTGTAAAATGATCCTAAACCTTATGGTATGTTTATGAACCTTATCTTATAATGGTCATATTATAAAATTAAACCCTACAATAATTTTTTTTCATGTTTTTAGGCTTTCAAGCATGTGATTTCCCATTTTGTATTTTTATATAATAAAATTTAGGAACTAATTATTCCACTTATCAATTTTAATATAAAGGCACATTATAATGTTTTACATTGAACAAATCTCCCATATTCTTCCTAATTTTGATTATAAACATTATAAATAGTCTTCAACCAAGTCACAAGTGTGTTTTACTCAGCCCAAGCAAAAAATGATCAAGTATTCTAGTAATATTTAGATGTTTTCATATAGTCAAAGGAGAAAAATTGCACAAATCACTCTAAGTGGGATAAATAGGTAGGTTTTAATTCCATCTTAATAATGCTAGATATGTTGGCAAAATTTGATCATTGTGGGGGTGATTTGAGTCAATTAACCCCAATTACACTCCACCTTTTTCTATTTTTAAGTTTTTAATCATTACAAGCCTTATTAAAATTTTTACCTTAGATAAACTATTTACAAGTCTTTTCACACTCTTGAAGGTAAATTATGCACATACATACTTGATTACAGCTACCGTACGTAATTGTGAATTAATTTTTTTGTTTTTTTAGAAGGCTCAAAACCATCCAAATTAGGTCAAAATTGGTAGATGTCTTAACCCCAATTGGATGGTCCCAACCTTCTTCAAACTTTAAATTTCATTTATAGATTTTTGCATATTTTATTCTTATTTTCTTGTTTTAGTTGTATGCCAATAAATGTAGTCAATTTGTGAATTAAAAAACTATGTTTGTATTTCCATTTCATAGTTTGTCTTATTGAAATCATTTATACTTTATCAAATTCAGTTAGTTTCATTCAATTTATTTCTCACAAATACATTTTCAGCATTATGTTATATTCTAATAATTTTATTAGAATTAGGATTAATTACCACATTTATTCAAATTTTCATAAAACACTAACTGATATTTTACCAAGAACCACTCTTTCATATTTTAAACTCTATCATAGGTGTTGCTAATACTATTTTTTATTAGGTTATTACATCTACACCTTTATACTTTGGGGGTAACACATGGTTTACAACATATTTATATGCCTATGTCTAACCAAGAGACTCATCTAGAACCATTAATAGATTTGTGCACTACAACACATACATTACCTAATACACAATACCTCAAGTAAACAATTTCATTTTTTCATGCCAAGGTGTTGTAATTAGAACAAGTTATCTAAAAGATACCCAATAATTAGATCCCCAAGTTTTACTTTATAATCCATTAACACTCAATATTGCATCATACCCTTTAGCTATAGGATTTGTAGCTCTTAATATTACACTATATGATGGTAAAGGAGACCCAAAACAACATCTCAAATATTTTATTGCATCATGTTTGGATTATGATTTTAATGACAAAATGTTAACCAAGTTATTTCCAATAATCTTAAAATATTATTCCTTTCATTAATCTATGATATACCTATTTAATCAGTCAAAGCATTCAATCCACTAGTAGACTAATTTATTAAACATTTTGTTATTAACATTGATGATTTTTTTTCATATGCACAAGTTTCCGAACTTAAGAAAGTAACTAATGAGATTATTAGTAATTATGTACTTCATTACAAGACCATGATTACCAAAATGACTAACACATATGATAAATAATGAATCAAAAGACATTTTCAAAAAAAGTTGGCTTGCATATTTTCTTGAGTCAATTATTTTCAATAATTTTAGACCATTTGATAAGCTATGTCATAAAATAAGAGAAAGATAATTCAAGATTCTTGTTTTGAAAAGATTATGTATGCACATGAATCTAATTAAATTTCCATAATGAAGTTTTAAATCAAACCCTCTTGCAAGGCTAAGCCAACATTTATTAAAGTAGATGTAAAGATACCAATTAATGTTTTTTCTCAACCTACTAACAAAATTATTTTATCAGATCAACCAAGGAGGCAATTTTCTAAGTTACCACAACCACCTCATAAATTATTTAAAAAGTTATCTAAATTTAATCTTATTACTCTATCACTACCATTTGAAATAGATATGAACAAACCTCAAGTAAAATATTGTGATAACAATGCATATTGTGATTATCATAGATGCAATGGTATTTTTACTAACAAATATTTCAATCTCAAGCATATTATTTATGATCTAATTAATAATGTCATGAAATTATACACTCATATAGAGTAAAATAAGCCTCAACAAAATGAAAATTCTAAATTAAATATTCTCATTGAGTTATTTCCAAATTATTATACAAACAAGGATAATCTAGTAGTACATCACACTTATAATACTTATCCACCTCTTGATTCATGTGATCACCCATTAGATGGAATCAATAGTATAATTAGTCAAACTATTCAATCATGTCTTATTATTACTTTTGATGATAATGAGCTACTGGATGACAACTTTTATTTTCATGATTTATGTTTACAAACTTATACTGATGAATAACTTACTCATATTATGGTAGTTGATAATGGATCAAGTGAAAATGAATGAAAAATAACATTAGTTAATTCATTTAGATACTCATATCATACATAAATTAAACTGATAAATGTGTCAAGACATTCAATGGGAAACAACAAACCACTTTAGGACATATTGTGTTACCTCTTCAAGTGGGCCCTACCATATGGTATGATATTAGGCTACCCTTAGTTTTAAAAGCTTTGTTTTGTGCCTTATATGATACATATATGTTTAAAGTGCATTCATTGTAATCAATTTTTCAAAATTTTACGATCAAATATGAGTAGCCTCTATAATCTATGGTACCTCCTCCTCCCCATTCACCACCAAAATTTAATGACATATCTATACAAAATAAAATCATGTTTATATTTATTGTACCTAAATAATAGGTTTATAGTCAAGTGATTGAAAAAAATATGTAAAGGGTTGATAAGAAACAAATTCAAAAATAAATCTATCAACAAAATGCTTATAATTCCCAACAAACATAATCACATTTAATGTCTCCAAAATTGGTGATACATATAAATCAGCATTTTGTAAAATATTCTACTAACCATTTTTGGATTTCACATCAATATGCATCTCCTTAAGCTACTCATCCCACATAGGATTACACAAGTAATAATCTAGATGGTTTTCTTACTTTACATGATACATTTTTTGATTATGATATATGCACATCTGATACATTTCATTCAAATAAAGTAAGTCATTTATGAATTTTCACATATTGTTTTGATTCTTATCTTGATGGGATTATTGGTTAACTTGTTGAAATTTCAAATATTCTAAATTATTTTAAAAAATCAAATAATTTGAAAAATATTTTTTTATTATGCGTTATTCTTCATTATTTCATTATATTTTGTGTTTGCTTGTAAATTTTATCATTTGATTAATTATTCTAAACCATTTGCTCTTTTTGACTTGTTGGCCCCTTGGATTTTCTTTTTCACTTCCTATATTTATATAATTAAAATTAGAGATCAAAATTTCCAGTTCCTTCCATGTATTTCTCTATTCTCACATTCTACTCTGATAAATATTTAATTTTTACCAAGGTTAGAACCATCCAATAAAGGTTAGGAATTCTACCATTACTACCCATAGTTATATTTTCTTGTCCTCAAATTTTCACTCAAAAATTAAAAAAAAAGCACATAGAGCCTAAATTCTTCCATTTTTCAACTTTTTCAATCAGTTTTAGTATGCAAATCAATGTTTATTCATACAAAATATTTCTCCCTCCATTATACATTGTTTATACATGTTGAAAACTTAGAGAAGTGTACATTTGATGAAATGAGGATGTACAATCAATTATCTACATACATTTTTCAATTACCTATAGATTTTTCAAAGTCAAAACTCACATATAATGGGGGCATCTTATTCATAAATGGCCATCCCATCATTTTTAGTGCATCCTTACATTTACTCATGTCATGGATTATTTAGATCCTTATCCTTTATTATACTTTCAAACATTTGATTAGCACTAGTTTCTATTATTTCCATTTTTTAAATTCATAAAAGTACAAAAAGATTCAAATATAAAAAAATATGCAAATACACAAAATATTTTGAAAAATCATAATTAAGACCTAAGCATGATTAGACATCTATTTTACACCATTATCATATGTTATTTATATCATGAGTAATATATAGAATATTATTTTTCTACAACACATGTATTTCAATTTTATTCATAAGTGTTATGTAAGACATATTATCTTTACAAGGATTAAGGTGTTGGACTTTCCTCTACTTAGTAGTCTTATTAAAGTGGGAGAATATTATCCATAAGTGACAATATATGCAAGTGTTATCATTTTATGACTCATATACTGATGTGATATATAATATTTATAAATGGCATGGATAACATCTCTAATTATAATTTTTTTCATGGATATGTTATTTTTTAGGATATGATCATAGTACTCATGCATGGTTTAGGCTACATTTCTAGTTATATGGTCCATTTATGCTATTTAATTATATATAGTATATTACATCTTGCTTAAATATTGTGTTTGACCCTTGGCCCTTATGTGTAATTGCTTGAACATCTCCATGAGTTCTTCTTTTAGTATGTGAAACATTTTATTTGATTTTGGCCCTTGGACCTATGTTTTGTGAGACATTTGAACATGTCCCTTGTTTGTGATATCATTCATGTCCTTGTGTGTGCAAATCTCTTCTATTACAGAATTTAAACATGTCATTTATGTGTGGCTCTTAGCCTTATTTTTATGACATTTGATGTTTACGTTTGTGTGCTTTTTTGGATTGTTAAGTTTGGTGAGTACACTAATCCATATCATGTACTAATATAATCCATAACATACTAACTCTATATTGTATTCTTTGATATTTATTGATATACATTACTATAGAAATAAAATCTTATGTTACATACATGATTTAAATAATGCATATCTTACTATGATAACATTCCATGCAGATGTTGGTACTGAGCCCAAACAAGGGAGGCCAACCCTAAGGGAAACAAGACAAAGAGAGATTGCTAGGGAGATTGCTAGTGGAAAATAGAAAACACTGGAGTCCCAACCCTCCAAACTCTCTAAATGAGAATATTATCATGGAATTTGAGGGGATTTAACAGTCCCTCAAAGTAGTTTGAGGTTAAAAACTACATTTTAGATAATAAACTAGATATTCTATTACTCCAAGAAGTCAAGATGAAAGAGGAGAATTTTGCAAAAAAATTTGACTATATATGGCCTAAGGTAAATTTTTGTATTAGTCCTGCTAAAGGGGCTTCAAGAGGGATTGTCACTATGTGGAATAGTGCTAAAATCCAAGGATATCTTATGGCCCATAATAAGCACTTTTTGATTACCAATTTTTCCTTGAATTCCTTGAACAAGAAGTTGGTAAATGTTTATGCACCGAATAACAGAGCTTTGAGACAAAAATTATGGATAAATCTGAGTAGCTATAGGAATAATCCTCAAAATTATAAATGGATGTTAGCCAAATATTTTAACACAACTTTATACCCTTCTAAAAAATAGGGTGGAATTATTGATTATTTGAACAACATGTTTGACTTTGCTGAATTCATCAATGATTGGGGATTATTGGACATAGAGTTGCAAAACCAAAATTTTACTTGGACTAATAGAAGAAGAGGAGATCAAATTATTTAGTTTAAATTAGATATATTTATGATACAAGCAACTGGAATGATTATCAGAATATGCAGGCACAAGCTCTACCTAGAACCATGTCCGACCACTGCCCGATTATCCTCAATTGGAGAGATCAGGGACATCACGGACCTCCTCCATTCCATTTTGAAGCTATGTGGATGAAACACAAAGGTTTTAGACAAATGGTGGCTCAATGGTGGAATATTCCCATTCAAGGTACTCCCATGTTTAGAATAGTCAAGAAACTCTAGCACATTAAACAAGAAGTTTATGGCTGGAATAGATTTAGTTTTGGGCAGGTTTTCTAGCAAAAGAAAAATATAATGGGAAAACTCAAGGCTATTCAGCAATTGATTGATTAAGGGGATGACTCTAGGAGCACCTTAGAAGAAGAGAACAATATATCTTTAGAATGGAAGAGTCTAATGGAAAGGGAAGAGGTTTTCTGGAAACAAAAATCTCGTGTTCAATGGCTTAAAGAGGGTGATAGGAACACTGCTTTTTTTCATCTCTTAGTTATGAAACATAGAAAATACAACTCAATAAATAAGCTTATCCTAGATAATGGAGATGTTATTACTGAGGATAATGAAATAGGGGAGCAAGTCAGGGTGTTCTTTTAGAATCTGCTTACAAAAGAAAACAATAATGATAGAATTGATAGATCTATGAGTCAATTCATTGATAAAATCCCCTGTTTGATAATAGAAGAAGATAATCTAGAAATGTTAAATCCTATATCTGATGAAGTACATGTTGTTTTATTCTCCATGGGTGCTTTTAAAGCCCTGGGTCCTGATGGCTTTCCTCCTATATTCTCTCAAGAATATTGGGAGATTGTTGGGCAAACCTCACAGTTGCATTTCATGATTTTTGTAGATCTAGAATTTTTTTGAAACAAGTCAATAATACATTCATTTTACTTGTTCCTAAAAAATCTCAACCTTTACACCTTGCTGATTTCAGACCCATTAGCTTATGCAACACTGTGTATAAGATATGTACTAAACTATTGGTTTTGAGAATTCAACCCTTGCTTGACAAAATAATTTCTCCTACTCAAAAAGGTTTCATCCTGGGCAGACAGATTCTTGAGGCTATGATCACCACACATGAGACTATCCTCTCCATGGATAAGAGTAGAATCCCTGGGATGGCCCTCAAGCTTGATATATCCAAAGCTTATGATAGAGTCTCATGGACTTTTCTATTCCAAGTGATTAGAAAATTTGGGTTTAATGATAAATTTTCTTACTTATTATGGAATTCAGTCTCTTTTGCTAAATTCTCAATGTTGGTTAATGGTGTAACTAGATGTTTTTTCTCCTTCTCAAGAGGGATTCATCATGGATACCCTCTCTCCCCGTACCTATTCATCATTATGGCTGAGGGATTGGGAAGATACATACAAGCTGATATAGTTTCAAAAAATCTAGTAGGCATCAAACCTACCTCTTCCCTTCATCCTATGGTTATACAACAGTTTGTGGATGATACCATCTTATTTGGCATCTCATTGGTGATCGAAGCTAGAAGATGGAATAATATACTTAATGATTATGCCAGAGACTTGGGACAAAGAATAAATTTCCAAAAAAGCAATGTGTACTTCTTCAACACTCCCAATGAACTCAGACATATAATCATTGATATCTTAGATTGTACTAAGGCTGGCCTACCAGCTACTTACCTAGGTCTCCCACTATTAGTCAAAGAGGTATCTTCAAGTTTTTGGAATGGTATTGTGGAATGTACATAGAGGAAACTTCTTGGGTGGAAGGGGAAACTACTCAGTAGTGTGGGTAAGCTGCAACTTCTTCAGGCATCATTGTAAGGTATTCCTACTTACTTCATGTCTCTTTTTAAAATTCCTATGTATTTTGCTAAAAAGATGGAATAGATCTGAAGGAAATTTTTATGGGTGGGAGTGGAAGACAAATAGAGAATGTCTTTAGTTAGATGGGAAAATGTGTGTCTCCCAAAATCTCATGGTGGACTTAATATAAGATCCATCAGGAAAATGAATAAAGCCCTCCTCTCAAAAGTTAGTTAGAATCTAATTCACAACAACAGTGAGTGGGTGGAAATAATGTATGCCAAATACATGCATAGCATTGATTTTTCCAACTTTTTTCAATAGGCAGGATTACCCCAGGGGTCTATGATATGGAATAAAATGCTAAAAAGTAGAAGTCTTCTCAAATAGGGAATTAGGTGGAAGCTTGGAAATGGATGACAGATTAAATTCTAGGAGGATAATTGGTTAAGGGACAAGCCTCTCATCTCCCAAGGAAATTATGGAGAAATTATAAACCTGACTACTCAGTTCTTTGGTGATAGGCTTAGTGATTATATGGAAAATAACAATGGGATGAGGAGCTGGAAAAACCTTTTAGATTGTTGTGTGCACAGGCCTGAGCTTATCCCATGAATTTGAGAGATCTAACAATGTGTTTAGGAGATTAGAATCTCGCTCTTCCCTCAGGAGGATGAACAATACTGGTGGCTGGATAAGAATGGATCATTCTCTGTCATATTTGCCTATCATCTGCTTACTCCTGAAGATCAGAATAAGGAGGTATGGAAAAAGGTTTGGAATCATAAACTCATTCTAAATATTAACTTGTTTTGGTGGACTGCTACCCATAACACAATCCTTACTCAGGACAACCTTCAAAAGAGGGGGTTTACTTTGGTCAATAGATGTTTTCTATGTGGTTCTAGAGAGGAATCAGTTTCACACCTATTCATACACTATGAGTTTACCAGGGAATTATGGGGCACAATACTTAACAACTTTGGAACTAAATGGGTTTGCAATTTTGACCTTAAAGAAATAATTCTAAGCTAGAACTCAACCTTCACACATCCCTGGATTAAGGAATTATGGAAGCAAGCTCTGCCATGCTTGAGCTAGACTTTATGGAAAGAGTGAAATCATAGAATTTTCAGGGACACTGCTAGAAATGCTACTCAGGTGTTTAACTCCTTTGCTAGGACCATCTTGGAAAGTGTTACAACAGCTCATATTAGTGTTGTGGAGAAACCCCTATATAAATTTGAAAGTCAAATTGCAGCCAAATGGAAGGTTTTAAACCTTATCCCTGGGCATGATAATTCCAAAATTCTTCAGAGACTTCATACTAAATGGATACCACCTAAACCCAATTGGATGAAACTCAATTTTTATGGGGCATCCAAGTTGAGTGGTAAAACAAGTGGAGGAGGAATAATAAGAAATGAAAAAGGAGGGATGTTTGTTGTCTATGCTGGTGGCATGGGTTGCTAGAGTAATAACTATGCTAAAGCTATGGCCTTACATTAGGGATTAAAGTTAGCTATATCCCTAGGAATTAGAAATTTGAATATTCAAGGAGATTCTAAGTTGGTCATAGATGCCATTAATAAAGCATCTAACATTGGTATCCATCTAAAAGACATCATTACGGACATCCAGTTTCTTTCCAAAAGTTTTTCAAAGTTGAAATTACCCATACCTATAGAGAAGGTAACAGGGTTGCTAATGCTTGTGCCAACCTTGGTCATAAATTCTTAGGATGGAGGGTATGGTGAAAAGAGGCTCATATACCCCCAAACATTAGAGAGATCATTCAGAAGGAGATGATGGAGCATGAATGATGCACTTTGATGATGAAGATAGCTTTCAAAGGTGGTCCACATGGAGAAGGCCATTACAGATCATGGAAAATGATAACCTTAGTACTTCCTTGATTTTCATGATTAATTCCTTGTATCATGAGGTGGAGGTGTGAGAGTCACATCATGAAAACCAAGGGGGAATTATTTTCAAGCATGAAATTAGATGTCACCATGGCGGGCCATTTTGTAAAATGAGCCTTCACATCTACATTCAGCATAAATGGAACCAAAGGCTTATTACTTGTTCAAATCTCAAGGTGGTAACTGGGGTATGAAGATTAGGATATTCAAGAAATTTTGGAGGACACTGGTGGGAAACAAGCTTCTTGGGTTTTTGAGGTCACTAAAGAGCAGGGTGCTGATTCTAGGGGAACTGCTGATCATAAGGAGAAGATGCATGTAGAAGAAGTTGGTGAGGGTTTAGAGAATGAGAATGATTGGAAAATATATATTGGGGCCTTGAAGTTTTGCATTCAAAAGCTATAAAATCTCTTCGCCAAAGGCCTTCGAAATAACATTCTACTGAATATGACTATGTTGGAAGCGATGGGTAATCTAGGGAATGCTGACAATGCAGAAAATGAGAATCTTAAGGATCTTGTTAATTCTATACTTATGTAGTTTCATCCTTTCTAACTCTAGTCTTTCCAATGTTTTGTTTCACTTTTGACTTTATTTCTCGGCTATGACATTGGTTCGGTGCTGGCATCTTTTATTTGCCAGCCTTTTTGTCTTTTTTGACTGTATAGGGTTCGGCCCCTGGTTTGCCACCTTAATTAATCAAAAACATTCCATATGCTACATTATTTAATGATCACATTTTAATAAAATGTTAAAGTTTATTTTATTTTGATATGAATGACTTGAAGGTTTAATTCCCTCAACTAAAAATGGGGACATTTCAATTTGATTTTCATACATGAGATAAGCCTTTTCACAAGCAAAACTTAGTTTTGGTATAGAATAAAGTTTCAATAGTTGTAAAATAATTTAAAATTAAATCATTGACATAGATTATGGGGGAATATGTAATCATATTTTAATATTAAAGTATAAATTCAACTAGTTTTAAGTACATGATACATGCTCATGTATAAGTTTCAAACATGATTTTATAATTGACATCTACATATAGTTTAAGATTCTATATTTATTAATAATTTCATGTATAAGATCTTGTACATAACTATATTTGTTTAAAATTTCAATATTACGTTATGAATTTAACATATAGTGCATCTAGGGATATGTGTAGCCAACTTGTGGTGTATAGATCTTAATATTAGCTTGTATTTATCGATGTTCTTAGTATGGTTGGCCTATTGAATAACCATGGCTAAGTAGAGTATATATAGAAGGTAGCGGTTAGTATTTTATCATAATCTTATGAATTATATATTATTTGTATTATTTTGGAGGTTTCCCCCTTGAAGTGGCTCAATCATAATATTCAAGTATTCTACTCTTCCACCAATTATTATTGTGAATCTATTTATTCTACTCTTAATTATGTAATATATAATTTTATTATTATGAATCATCTAAGTAATTTCTTTAAAATTGGTATTAGAGCATTGATTTTGGCAAGTTTCTATAATGCATCATTTCCATATCTAGTGTCCTAAGCACCAAAAGGCTAAAAAAGCACAACTTGTGATCTAGGAGCAATTGATTTTTTCATCACCATAGTGTTTTTCATGAGATTGTTTTACAAAAAAGAAAAAAAATTATGGATTAAAATAAGTTTGAATTTTTTTTAAATTTTTTTAAATTAGTAGTCATTAGATTTATCTATGTGAGATAATCAAAATGATATATTCTATTGTTACACTTTTTCAGGTATAAAATTTTCACCCTTGTGTATAATAGTAGTAGTTGGATTCATCTCAGCAAGATGATTTCAAAGGTGTATTCCACTTATACACTTTTTTGGGGGCTAAAACCTTCCTAGGGTTTATGCATAGCTGGTCCAAACACTCATGGATGTAGGAAAAGGTAAGAAAATCTAAAAAATCCTCACAAGGATGACATGAAATCTAAAATTTTTTATCCTTATATTTCAAAGGTATTTCAAAAAATTAAATTAGAGTTGTAAGGCATGGTGAAAAAAGATGATTTTGATATGATTCAAGGCGATATTATAGGTTTGAGAGGGAACTTAGATAGTATGAAGGATGAATTAAAACAAATATATGGGTAATTGGCCATCTTGTCAGCTCAACCACTATAAAATAGTCCTCCACCACTTCAGTTTGGTTCTCCTACTCCAAATAATACAAATAACACTTATGGCCCTAATCGAATGTTGCCAAAATTGGACCTATGCAAGTTTGATGGTAATGATATTCTCATTTGACTAACTTAAATTGAAAATTTAGTTGATCTACATCAAACTCATATTTGTACAAAGTGGTTATGGCCTCTCTCTATCTATAACCTAAGCTATTCATTTGGTATTGTTAGTTTTGTGATAAAAATAAGAAGAAGGGTGTCTCAGTTTCATGTTTTATATTTTCTAATGAGTTACAACTCCACTATTACAAAAATGTATCTAAAAATTACTTCATTTAGCTAGTGAAGTTGTGTTAAATCAGAACTTTTAAGGACTACATTCATTAATTTCATAATCTCTCATTATGTGTGGTAGACATCACTAAGGAAAATATGATTGAACTATTTCTGGGTAGCCTTAAATATAACATCCAATTGGAGTTTTACATGTTTCATCCCAGTACTATATCTGAGGCCATACCAAAGGCACATGTTTGATGAAAAATAGATCATCATATGAAGACCTTTCACCAATTTTCATGAATGAAACCTTCTAACACCATCATTTCATCAACCTACCAGATTGACACCCCAACAAGTGGAAGAAAAATGTATAAAATGTTTGTGTTTTAGCTATGATATAAAATGGAGTAAAGGGAATCAATGTAATGAAAAGAAGTTGTTTTACATCAACCATACCAATGATGAAGAAGAAGATAAGGAGGCTTCAAGGGAAAGGTTAAAAGAACTTGAGAATGCATCTAAATATTCTTAACCTACTATTTCTTGTCATGTACTTTCAAGAATTATTACTCCTCTAATTTTCAAGGTGGTGTAATTCTTAAATAAATAGAAGGTGACTATGTTAGTTGACTTTGTGAGTACACATAACTTCATCAATAGTAAGTTGGTTTCTCATTTGAATTATAACATTTACCTAGTTCCAAATTTTTAGGTCATGATTACAGATGGTGGTATGATCAACTATTCTGAAAATGTCATACTATTAAGCTTGTTATGGGAGACTTCTTATTAGATTCCCCTATGTTTTCTATTCCCATGGGAGGAGCTAAAATTGTTTTTGGAGTGAAATAGCTCACCACTTTGGGAAATTTTGAAATGAATTTCTAGGAATTATTCATGAGGTTCCATTCATAAGGAAGGACTTTTAAACTACATGGATTACGGGATAGATCTTGACAACTTGTTAGTTCCCACCAGATGATGAAGATACTTAGAAAAGGTACATAAGGTTTTAAGGAATGCTTATTTTCCATGGAGGTTCAAAAAAACAAGGAGTCTAAAAATCTTGATTTGTAAAATGTGTTGGATGACCATTCTATTGTTTTTGGTTACATTCTATAAGGACTTCCTCCAAGTCATGCACATGATCATGCCATTAGACTCATTATAGGAAGTAAACCAGCCAATATTAGACACTACAAGTATATTTATGCCCGAAAGAGTGAAATTGAAAATATGGTATAAGAAATATTTGAGACATGAGTCATCTAACATAGTAAAATTGAATATTCCTCCCTGATGGTCATGGTGAAAAAGAAGGATGATAGTTGGAGGATGTGCCCAGACTATAGAGAACTCAACAAATACACCATCAAAGATAAGTTTTTCATTCTAATAATTGATGATTTACTAGATGAATTGCATGGTACCATTTATTTTACCAAGTTATATCTTCGCTCTAGATATCATCAGATTTGCATCCACAATGAGGACAAACATAAAATAGATTTTATAACTCATGAAGGCTATTATGAATTTATGGTCATGCCTTTTAGTCTCTTAAATGTACTATCTGTATTTTAGATTTTAATGAATAATGGTTTTAGGTAAAAAAAATAAAAAAATGTATCGGTGTTTTTTGATGATATCCTCATCTACATCAAAAATTGGGAAGACCATTTAAAGCATGTGAAACAAGTTATTTCAATTTTGGAACATCATCTTTATGCCAAGCCTTCTAAATGTATTTTTTGTGTCCAATAGGTAGAGTAATTGGTCATATTATTTAACATGAAGGAGTGAAATTTGATCCTAAGAAAATCCAAGAAATGATGAAGTGGCAGGTTTCCAAGACCCTCAAGAACCTCGATGGATTTTTGGGGATAACTAGTTGCTATCATAAGTTTGTCAAAAATTATGGTAGAATTACAACCCCACTCACGTATTTTTTGAATAAAGACTAATTCCATTAGACTAATTCAACTACCAAGGCATTTGAATAGTTGAAAGTGGTTATTTACATAACTCCAGTTTTGGATACTCCTAATTTTTCAAAAAAAAATTGTTATGGAGTGTGATGCATCAGGATATGGCATGGGGTTTTTATTGATCTAATAAATTAGACCATTGGCATTTTAAATTCACCAACTTAAGAGAAAAAATAGGATCAAACTAATATATGAGAAAGAGATGATGGTTATTTTTAATTTAGTGAAGTAATGGAGACCATATCTAATGGGTCATCACTTTTAGGTAAAGACTGATCATGATAGCCTCAAATATTTTTTGAAATAATGCTTTTCATTTGAATAAAAAAAAATGGGTGATGAAAATGTTAGGATATGATTTTTAAATAGTTTATAAGGAAAAAATAATGTGGTGGTAGATTCCCTCTCTCAATGGGATGAATTAGTTGAGGCATTGATATGTGCCATGGCCATGTGGCAGGAAGATTGGCTAGAGGAAGCAAGATCAAAATGGGAGAATTATAGTGCTACCAAGGATTTGATTCATAATATTTAGTAGAGTTCTAGATTGTTTGAAAAAATTACATGAAATGGGAACACATTATGGTATAAAACATATATTATACCTTTGTAAGCATTCTCTCTTCAAACATAAAATTCTTCAGGAACTTCTTGCCTCTTGACTTGGAGGACACTCAATATTTTTGAAAACATATCATAAAATCAAAAATATTTATTTTGGTAAGGACTCAAAGGGGATGTTCAAAAATATTTGGATGAATGCATGGTATGCCAATAAAATAAATGTGAAACCATTAAGACCCCAGGTCTTTTTTAGCCTTTATCCATCCCTAGCCAACATTGAGAAGAGGTTTCCATGTATTTAATTATAGGGTTATCAAAGACTAAAGGTAATAATATTTACATGGTAGTTATGGATAGACTCACCAAGTATGCTTATTTGTGCTCCTTTTCACAACCATTTTTTGTTAGTACAATAGATTCTACTTTTCTCAATACAATTCAGAAATTATATGTCACTCCAAAGATCATTGTAAGTGACCAAGATATCATATTTACTAGTAATTTTTGGACTGAATTATTTACATATTTACGTACCCAATTGGCTCATAGATCATCCTATCATTCTTAATTTGATGGAAAAATAGAGGTAGTCAACAATTTTCTCAAATGGTATCTTCATTATTTTTTTTTGACAAATAAGATAAATGAGTTCATGGGCTTCCACTTGCTGAATGGTGGTATAACACTTATTCCAAGATGTCTCCCTTTGTGGCATTGTATGGGTATCACCCCCATCCATCACTTCAATTTTTATAGTTCATCTCAAGTTTTGATCTATTTAGGAACACATTCACCATCAAAAGGAGGTGTTAGTTAGTTTGGAAAAGAATTTAACAATGACACAAAATAGAATGAAGTAGCAAGTAGATCAACACTGTAGTGAATGGCATTTTGACATAGGTGATTAGGTATTTGTACATTTGAAAAAATATAAGTATATGTCTTTGAATAAATATTAAAAAGGATAAAAGTATATCATCTAAGTATTGTGGCCCTTACAAGATCTTATATAAAATTGGTAGTGTGGCTTAAAAGTTAGAATTACCCCCAGTCACTCACATACATACAATATTCCATGTATCTTTCCTAAATAATGTAATTAGAAATATATTCTACACTCAAAATAAGTTACCTAAATTAGATGAATAATGTAGAGTCATTCTAGATCTTGACTATATCCTTCACATGTACATTAAGCAACTATGGACCAAAGTCATTAAGTAATATTTGATCAAATGGAAGAACCTACATTCTAAAGATGCAACATGGGAGGATAAAGCATTATTATAGAAACATCCTTGTTTGATTCAAAATTGAGGATAATGTTGTCTTGAAGGGTAATGGCATGTTACGCCCTTAACCTATAGTTCATCTAGGGATATGTGTGGCTGACTTGTGGTGTACACATTTTCATATTAGCTTGTTGCATTTCTCAATGTTCTTAGTATGGTTGGCCCATGGAATAACCATGGCTAAGTAGAGTATATATAATAGGTAATGGTTAGTCTTTTTATCATCATATTATGAATTTTATTCTATTTGCATTGTTGTGGATGTTTTTACCTTGAAGTTGCTCAGTCATAATATTCAAGTATTCTACTCTTTTGCCAATTATTATTGTATATCTATTTATTCTACTCTTAATTCTAGCATATATAATCTATTGTTGTGAATCATCTAAGTAATTTCCTTACACATTATTTGTTAAGTTTTATACATGTTAGGATTATGGATGTACTCCATTCTTTATTTTATATCATTCATTCAAGAAACAATTTTCAATTGAATTTACAAGCCATTTACAATGGTTAATTTAATTAAGTCCATAATGCATAACATAGAGGTTCAGTGCCCTACAACATTGGTTTGAAAATCTATTTTGGATTTCATCATGTTTCACATATTGGGGTTATAAATACAAATTATAGTAAAATAAAGTTTTTTGTTCCTTAATGAGTTATGTTTTCATATAAGTGCAAATTCAAGTTTGGAGTTTGATTACCCTAAAATTTCTCCATTGGTTTAAATAAGGAATCATTCTCTCCAATATTTTAAGGAAGAAACATCTCCAATTAAAGTCACAAGAGAAATTAGTGTTTCACACATATAGTTGTATTCATACCATGCTTTCATTTCAATTTAAATCTTTTAAAGTTTCAATGTTTAACCAATTTTTGAAGTTTTAAAGTTTAAGCAATTTTCAAAATTCAAAGTTCAACCAATTTTCAAACTTTAAATTCAAAATTTTTCAAATTTTAGATTTCAAAATAGTAAAGTCATTAGTTTGTGTGTTTTTTAGGGTTTTTAAAACTAATTTTCCTTTCACAATTGAAATGTTAGCTCAACTAAAAAGTGTCTTAAACACTAAGGTATAAATCTCATTTAATCTAAAAATTTCAATTTCAGACTAGGGGGTAGAACATAGACACCTAAATTTGGAGACTGATACTTTATAATGTTAATTTTAGATCTTTTATACTTTAATTAACTTATACAATTAATTTGGACCTATTTTGACACCTTGGCCCATCATAAGCACATCTAAAGACATTTTATTTTCTAAATTATCATTTGTCAACTACATAAATGTTCTAACAACTAAAAATACACCTAAGCATATTTTCAGATGGATTTAGACCCAAAGCATTACACATTTCCTTAATGGTCAAAACTATCCAGTATGGGTCAGGAGTGGTAAATGATCCTGACCCCTATGGGACATTTCTAACCCTTATCTTCTAATGGTCATATTTTAAAATTGAACGTTCCCTTACTTTGTCTTCCATTTTTGTGGCTTCTAAGTGTATGATTTCCCCTTTTGGATTTATATAAAATAATATTCAAGTCATTTATTATTCCACTTATAAATTTCAATACAAAGACACATTTACATTATTGCACATTGATAAAAGCTTCCCTACTCTTTCCAATTATATTTCTAAGCAATGCAATTACTCTTCAACCAAGTCACAAGTCTATTTTAACTCAGCCTAAAACAAAGCATGATCAAGTATTAAAGCTATATTTATAGTCAAAGGATAAAAATTGCATAAATCACTCTAAGTGGGAGAACTATTTGGGTTTGAATCACCTCTTTGATGTATTGGATATATAGGCAATATTTAGCCATAATGGCGGTGATTTGGGTCAGCTTAACTCGATTGCACTCCACCTTTTTCTAGTTTTAGGTTTGCAATCATTAAAAATCTTACTAGGTTTTCCACCTTAGAGAAACTATTTTTAGGTATTTCAAAAACTCTTAAAGGTCATATATGTACATATATGCCTAATTCAAATTATCACATGACTATAGCCTAATTTTCTTATTTTATACAAGTGGCTAAACCCATTAAGTTAAGGTTAAAAGTGGTAGATAGTCATGGGCCTAGTTGGACGGTCTTGACCTTCATCATTATTCAATTTTAGTTTATAAGTTATTTCATAGTCTATTCATATTTTCTTGTTTAAATCTTATATTGGTCAAAATAATCAATTTGATAATAGAAACAACTAGGTTTATTTTTCCAGCTCATAGTATTAATGTAATCATTTTTACTTTGTTAAATTAGTTAATTTTTTTCAATTTTTTTATCACAAGTACATTATTCAACATTATATTATTATATAATAATTTTATCATAATTAGGGTTAACTATCACATTAATTCAATTTTTTAAGTAATTTCTAGGAACTCAATGACTATTTTTAAAATTGGGAAGTCACCATTAGGCCAACCTAGCCCTATTTCATGGGTTTGTCATAATTAGAAATAATAAAGAGTTAGATTTAAATACACATTGATTATAATGTTATAATCACCTAGAAATATCTTTTAAATATCTTAAAAATTGAGAAATTAGTTATCACTCTTTTGATACATTATCAAAAAAACATAAAATACTGAAAACCACTCAAATCAGTAACCTTAGAGCAAAGTTTGAATACACACAAAAGTCAAAGTTTCATGGTACCAAGTGTTTAAATCCAATAATTAAATTGAATTTGTATCATTAAGATTATTATTAGGGTTATAAACTTTGTTAATGAAATAAAAATCAAAACCAAATGTGTTTTTATCACCTCTATCCTAATGCCTCATTAGCTAAGACAAAACTAAATAAAATTGGAATCAAGAGAATAAATAAATAATTATTACCCTCATTTTGGGGTATTTTCACCTTGTTTTAATAGGATGTGGCTTGGATGTAGTCTAAATAAGTCTTTAGAAATTTTATTTTCATGTAATACACCATCTTCTCTTGAAAACCTTATGTAATTGAATTGATACAAGTGGAATTTTATGGATAAGCTAGGTTAAGAAATTGGCATATATTTGCTATTAAACCCAGGCATGGAAAATAAAGAAGGGTTCCCTTTTATTTATAGGTAGAGTGATATAATATGAGACATCCATATTACCTTGGAGATGGATGGTGGATAATTTACCCCAATGCATCAAATGGATCAAGACATAGGTCACCAACCAATGTGAGCCCTTCATATTATTAAATATGAAGGGTGTAAAATGCTCCTAAAAATATCCAAAGGGGGATTAATATGAGCGTTCCATATTATATGCAAGATGGAAGGTAGATAATTCCCCTCCAAACTATCTTGAGGGATGAAATGAGATCCCTCCATCTTGTTTTCAATATGGAGGGTTGAGAATCCTTTTCAAAAATATCTTAATAGGTGGAATGAGAGCCCTTAATATTGTATCCAAGATGGAAGGTGGATAATGCTCCTTGGAGAGTTACCCTCATGAGGTAGAAAAGGGATAAATTGAATTAAATGAAATTATAAATTCCAATTCCATATGATTTATAATTAGAGGAAGGATTAATTAGACTAATAAAAGTAATAAATTTAACTAATATGGTATGAACATGAGTTTGGTTGATTTTATTTAATAAGGGGGAAATGAATAATTGATCAGAGAAAGAGAGATGACTAGTGATGACCTAAAACATGACCAGAGTGATAATTTAATGATCTAGGATAGTGAATTAATCCAATTAAGGATGCCCCAAGGTGAACTCAAACTCTTAAATTATAATAACAAAGGAAATTAGGATGAACAAATGATATTAGACTAGTTTGTGTATAATTTGTAGGTAGTTGTTTGATTTTGAAATTTTGACATGGAAGTGATTAAAATGGAACATCACTGTGAGACATAGATGAAGTAAAATCTTCTCAAATATAAATTAAAAAAATGTAAAAATGAGCTAATAAAAGAATTAGATGATGAAATAATATATTATAATTTAATGTTTTTTCCAAATGCATTAGCAAACAAGTTCAAATATATCCCAAAATGGCCCTTGGTGAGCCCTTGATACCCCCTTGAGGGAGAATCATAAAATATTTTAGATGAGTGGACCTAAGAAATGATGAAATAATAGCATTTAAAATTATCAAGAGGAGAAAAAATGAAGAGGATAAAAGAAAATAGGAGAATAAATGGACACCAGAGTTAGAAATAAGCCTTAAGAGAAGAATGAATGACATATAATGTCCTAGGGAAAATTTTGAATTGGGAGGATATATATTCACCATGGGAAGTAAAATTGATTCTTTTTAACCCTAACCATTAAAAATTTTAACTCTAAAATTTCCATGAAATTAACCTAGATAAAATGGCTCATATACCACATATACCACATCTGAGATCACTTCCAAACTGAGTGCAAGAGTTTAGATGGGCATGAGGTGCAATGGGTACTTTTGTTTTTGTGTTTAATTATCATTCAAGTGCATTTATTTTATGTAAAATAGGATAAATAATGAATTCTCAATTTTCATAATGGCAAATTCCACTTTGAAAATGGTGAATTCATCCACAAAATGGTGAATTTGACATATAAACAATTATTTTGACCATGAAAATAGTGAAAATGTGCTTGAGAATGGTGATTTTACCAATATGGAAAAATGGTACTGAGTATTTTAGAAAGTGGTGAATTTGATCATGAAAATAGTGAATTGGTCGTGATAACAACAAAAATGTCCAAAAGAAAAGATAATTGGCAAAATGGTTAAAATTCTCAAATAAATAACAAAATGGTCTTATAATATGTGAAATGGACCTGTCAAGAAGTGAATTCACAATAAAATGGTGAAAATGACTTAGCCAACCTATAATTATGAAAAGGATTTTTATAAGTGATGAATTCACATAAAAATGATGAAAATGACCCTACAAATTTTATATTTCACCTAAAATCAATGAAAATATCCTAATCCTTAGAAGAAAATAAATATATAAGGGATAAGACTATGAAAGTGGATGACAAGTTAATTGGAAGGATAATGCAAGATTAAATGAGAATTTTACATGATGGGGACTAGGTTCAAAATTACTTGATGAAGTGAATTTCTAGGAAATAGGATTGATTAGCAAGTAGAGTTTATGTATAAGATAGATCTAAGAACTATCAGGGTTTGATTTTCTATAAATATTGAGCATTAAATATCAATATGGGTTACCATTTATTTACAGGCAAAGGTCTTACAGAGGGCCATTTTGGGAGGTATTTGAACACATTTGCTAATGTATTTAGCAAAATTTTCATATTACAATATCAATTACTTCATCATCTAATTTTAACACTTTATCTTAGTATTTGAAAATATGTTAATTCTTATATATCTCACAATGTCTCATCAAACAAGGGGTAAAATGTAGTTACTCCATTTTAATCGCTTCCATGTTAAAATAGCAAAATAAAATGCCTTCCCACAAATTATACACAATTTGGTATAAAATCATCCATTCATCTTAATTTCCTTTGTGCCTCTAACATATGAGTTTGAATTCACCTTAGAGCATCATTAATTGGGATAATTCATCATATTAGATCATTAAATTTCCAATCTAGTCATGTTTTTGGTCATCATTGGTCATCTATTTTCTTTGACTAATTAATCATTTTCCCCTTATTTAATCAAATCAACCAAATTTATGTTCATATGATATTATTTAAATTAATCCATTTGATATTTTTAATTAATCCTTCCTCTAACTAGAAATCCCATGGAATTATAATTTATAATTTAATTTAATTCAATTTCTCCCTTTTCCTCTTCATGTGGGGCACTCTTTAAGGAACATTCTCCACCCTCCATCTTATAATCAAGATAGAGGGCTCTCATACCATCTATTAAGATATTTTTTATTAATATTCTCCATACTCCATCTTGAAAAAAATATGGATGGATCTAAATTTCATCCCTCAAGTTACTTTACAAGGGCATACTCTACCCTCCATCTTGCATTCAAGATATAAGGCTCATATTAATCCCCCTGGGATATTTTGAGGAGTATCCTCCACCCTTAATCTTAAACAAGATGAAGGGATCACATCGTTGATCCATGTCATGCCTTGGCATGTATTATTCATCCTCTATCTTCAAGGTAAGATGGAGGGCTCACATCTGATCACTCTGACTATAAATAAAGGGGTGCCCCTCTTCATTTTCTATCATCAAGGTTAATATTGAATCTCTGTCAATTTATTAATATATATTATGCATTGAATTCCACTCTAATCAGTTTAATTACTCAATGTTTTCAATAGTATATGGTTTATATCAATACAATAACATATTTAAATACTTCTTAAAACTACATTCGAGCCACATCCACTTATGACAAGGTGAATAATCCTCAAAAATAAAGGTTATAATTTTTTTTCTTCATTTCATTTTTATTTAGCTATGCCTTAGCTCATGAGGCACTAAGATATAGGTGATATAAAAAATCTTAGTTTTTATCATTATTTCATTAACAAAGTTATAACCCCAATAATAATCCTAATGATACATATGACATGCTCGGCGGGACACACACCTCACTTTCTTCAATCAGGAATATTATTATTCTTCCCATTCAGAAAGTAGCTCTAATTTGAATTTTATTTCCCCTTTTTATTATAAATTTTTACATCATATAGCTATTTAGGCTTAATATCAAGGTATTTTTAATTTATTTTTATTAAATTTAGCATAGAACATAGAAATCATCTTTTCTATCAAATTATTTTTTTGGTTCTTTATATTTTTAGGGTTTTTATAGAAACCTATTTGTTTTACAAATAAGTTTACATTTTTATTGGAATTTACATTTTAATTACCATAATAAATTTATCATAAAACATTGAAATCATCATTTTGGTCAAAATAATTTATGCGTTCTTTTGATGGTTTTGTTTTTTACAAAAACCTATTTTATTTTTGTAAATTAACTTATAAATTTCACATAATTCATGTTTTATTTTTTAAGTGTACAAATTTGTTAACATTATTTCTTGCAGGTGCTTTTAGGTTTAATTTTTAAGTCTTTTTGGTATAGGTTTGACTGCTCAGCTCTTCATAAACAAACTACTAACTATTTTATGCGTGAGACTTGCTAAATATTCAAAGGGAAAACTAAAAAAATGCTTGTCAAAGACCACCAATAAACTACTTACCATTTTCTTACAGGTTCCAAAGGGTGTGTTGATAAATTGAAAACAAACATAATTCACTCACATTTCCTTTAAGTGTATTAAAAATAATTCATACTTAGACTTGGTGTAATATAACACTTTTAGTTCTATTCATCATCTTAGTTATTTATTTTAGTTACTTGCCTAGTGTTTTATTATATGCTTGTGTAATTCCTTCAAATGTATGATCTCCCTTGATAGGGTGACCAAAAAACATGGATGTGATCACGTGTTTTATTCTAAAATATTTACCTATTATCTATTCACTTGCCCCTAGTGGGATTCTTAAGAATTGGAATGGAAATACCTTTCATTTTTATTTTGTCTATGTAATTAGCGTGTCATTACCTTCTCATGGGTCTTTGTGGCATGATGACTAAGACATCATTACCCAACATTTGTACCAACCCTATTTATCTAGTAAGGTATACAATCTAAGGATACACCAATCATTCTTTACTTGAAATATCCTTTAGGGATTGATTTCTTTAGTAGCACTTCACTAAGATCCTATGAAAGAAGTGGTCACAAAGAGACAAGATCCTCACTTGAATAGGTTGTTAAATCTTAACATCCAAATGATAAATTTTTTCACCCACATATTATAAGGTATATCAGAATGATCTAGTAAGCCCACAAAAACTTTAGAATATGACCTTTTCACCACAAAACATTCATCAATGTAGGGTTATAGGTAACAACACCCAAATATGTATTTCACATACAAAACTTTTGAGAGAAGGCTGAAATTAAAAAACCACCAATAATTTCATTAATTAATTAAAGAATACTAAATTTTAGAATTTTATCTCAAGGTGTGTATATCAAAAGAATCAATGGATGTGGATTACTCCTATTTTAGTCACTAAAGTAGGGTAGAAAATTCAAATGTTTGATTAATTATTTTTTGTGTCAAAAACATTATCATTATTCTAGAATAGCCTACATGCACCTTTACAAAGAGGCATTACTCTACCTATTTTTCATGTCAAAAACCATTCCTTTATACATCTCATGTTTGTATTTGTCTAAACACATACCTTTCTTGTATAAAATAATATTGTTATGTTGCCTATTTGAATTTGGACCCACTCTAATCAAATTCTAAATCTATAATTCAAAACCACTTCAAGACCAGGATCAACTTCTAGTCTCATTACCAACTCTTGCATTCAAATCAAACCTATTCAAGTAAAAACATTCTCTCTTCATTTCTAAATCATGTGTTAATTCCCATTCATGTCTAAGTCTATTCTATGTTCAATTTTACCAGTAAAAACCTTTTATCTTTATGTTCAAGTTGTTTAGTGTTTCAAATAAAAAACTTGAGTTTAATAAAATTACTTAGTTTACAATAGTATCCAACATGCCTCAATACATGAGAATGGGCATGGCTTCCAATGTTTCTTATGACAATGATTTATCACAAAATCAATATGACCATATAAATCCATTCATAGACCAACCAGATTATCCACATGATCAACATGATTCTATGAACTCACATCATATAGAAGCCCATCAACTTGAGGATGAAGATGTGCAACTTAGTTATGATTAATCTCAAGTTAAATTTGAGCAAGACTTGTTTGAGAATAGATATAAATATCTCTTGTACTTTATAGACATGGGTGTTAAGGTTCTCCTTGATTATGTTTTAGAGAACTTGTGTAATATTTCAAGATTACAACCACATAATACAATTGAAATAACATAGTGGATTGAGGATTTACCTTCCTCTAGCCATTGTCAAATAATTTTTCAAACACCATTAGTCCCAAAAACATCTAGAAAGGGGAAGGAGTTACTTGTCCCACCCCAAGTTTCACCTATCATTGTAACCTAATTGCAAAAATCTAGTCAATTATTGATTGATCTTGTAACTTTATTAGTTACTACTTAAATTTCTAATCCTCCACTTAAATAATTCAATCAACCTATTAAGAATCAGGTTATTTATTCATTTGTTGATCCATTCCCTATTTTGGAGACATTAACCACTTCTAAACAAAATATACCCATAGATTCCTCACAATATGTTGTTGATAATCCACAATAAACATTTAAAAACCCCATCAAGTTATTTTTAACTCCACTATCAAAATCCCATCTAAATAAATCCCCCTTAATAGCTATAAAATTCAACTCATCCTAGACAAGTTCCTATTGAGACACATAGTATCCCCTCTAGCTCATATCCCCTCTAACACCAATAAAATCCTAATTTTTTTCTTATTAACATCCATATTATTCTAATATGATCATATCATTCTTAAATTGTTATCTTACTTTTCCACTCATCATTATTTCTTCACTTTGAGCATTATTATGTGTTGGATGTTTTATGGCTTATTTAAAAAGGTTTTATACCATTAACACACATGTTTGTGTCAAATTGTTGATCATAACATTCATATAATCATTAATATGTGAAAAAAGTTAAATATTTGATCTATTTATTCCACAAATCACTCTCTCACTTCATCAAACCGAATCCATCCTCTTTGGGGCAAATTAAGTCAATTAACCTTGCTTGAGGAAAATCAAATCAATTCTACCATGTTTGAGGAAAATTTTTATTCCATGCTCACATATTTAATCCTATTTATGGTAATTCAAAGTGTGTAGCTTATTTTGTAATTTATCCTTTTCATATTAATCCCTATTTAGGGAAAATCAATTCATCATCATCAAAGTGTTTGCTCAAATGGCATAATCTTATCCATGGGTTAATATTCTATTATGTTTTAGTTTATTCCTCTCTTTTTTGATATCCCATCCACATCATTAATCAATAAATACCGTATTAAGGGGGAATAATACCTAACTAATTTCATTAAAATCATATCCTTATCTTTCTATTCAATCTCCCACCCTTATTGGTTGGGAACGATGAAATTACAACATCCATTATTTTTGTCTAAATTTTCACCTTTTTTTTGCATTTTGAAATCTTTAAATTTTTTTTGCTTCATCTAGTTTCTCAAAACATCTTCTCAACCATGGGAAAAATGTAGACACTCCATTATAATCACCCTACATGTCAAAATTGTAAAACAAAATGATTTCCTATAACAATATAGAAATTGATCTAATATTATATGCTCATCCTAAATTATTATATCCATCCAACATACAAGGTTCAATTCACCTTAAGACATACTTAAATAGGTAAATTCACCATACTAGATCATTAAATTGCCACTTTGGTCATATTTCTCATCACCACTAGTCATTTCCATCTCTCTAGTTAATTAATCAACTCCTCTTATTACAATCAAATCAAATAAATTAATATTAATTAAATTAATCCTTTTGATTAATTTAATTAATCATTCCTCTAATTATAAATACCACAAAACTTGAATTATAATTTCTAATTTCATTTAACCTAATTTATCCCTCATTTGCACCACTTTCTAAGGAGCATTCTCCACCATCCATCTTGGAGGGCCCTTATATCAAATTATATTCATTAAATTAATCTATTTGATTAGTTTAATCAATATTATTTTTATATATAATTCCATGGATTTGGAATTATAATTTCATTTTAATTACTTATTCTTCCCTTTTACACCTTTAAAGATAATTTTTCCTTCCTAAATAGTCTCAATATACCATGGCATATTCTTTTATGACCTCAAATCCAATATCAAAATCAAATTACGATGGAGTATTCTCCACCATCCATATTTTAATCAAGATTGTAGGATCGAATTTCACCTTTTAATATATTTTTACTGTCTTTTTCCACCAGCAATCTTGCATGTAAGTTAGAGGGCTCATATAACTTCTTCTTGATGTATTTTTAGGATCATTCTCCACCATCCATATTTCATGCAAGATGGATGGATCATATTAATTCCCCTCAATATATTTTGAGGAAAATCCTCCACCCTTTATTTTTAAAAAGATTATTTTCTCATATTGGTGATCCATTTGATGCTTTGGGGTGCATTCTCCATCCTCCATATTGAAGGCATGATGGAGAATTCACATTCAGTCACTTTGCCTATAAATAAAGGGGCACCCCTCTTCATATTTCATGATTAGGTTTTATAACACAGACCTGTCAGTTCTTAGAAATAACTTATGTATAAATTCTACTTCTTATCAATTATTCCTCAAATTATCAAATGGATATGTTCCACTCTTCAAATATGACATTCCTAAAGAGCCTTTGATACTACCATTCGATCTACACTCTACTTACATTTGATAAAGTGAATAATCCACAAATTAAGGTATACTTTGTATTTTTTTTATCTTCATATTTGGTTTTATTTCATCCTTGTCATTGGCTCATGAGGTCCTAGGCTTAAGGTTTTTTTTTTCATTGCTTTTATTTTTATATTTTCAATAATGAAGGAAACACTAACCTTTTGTACTCCTATGGATACAACATTGTAAGTAAACCATGATGTTGTGTACACATACATAATTGGGAAAACTTTGTGAATTTTGATCACTCTTCAAAGTATTAGAATGTAGGTAAAACTCTATCATTTAATAAGGAGTGGTTTGGGTGGTACTAACCAATTTTTAAAGGGCCATCTTGTGGTAAGAAGAATAACTAGGGGTTAGATGAATAGAAAATAAAAATATAGATCAATGTGCATGACCAAAGGTGATTTAACTTAGGAATCCTTTAGAGGTGTAATCATATGGATATGAGGATTTATAAAATTAAACATCATATAGGGACATGACCAATAGAGCCAAGATGATACTGACTAATATAGGTATCATAATTTATTAGTGGCATCTAGGTCAGGGGTGAGCCATTATTTTTTTATTTGAGTAGTGATAGAGCATAAAAAACATTTTCACTATTAGTGACCACTATTGTGATCAACATAATACATAAATAATCTAAGTACATCTCTCCCATTTTACTTTATTAATTTAAAATAATGTAAGTGCAATATTAATCTATTCCAATTCAAATTAGGGTATTATTACTATATTGTAAACAAAAAAAATTAGCCTCATTTTTTCATGATTTTAGGACATCAACCCAAAATAAGTAAAATATATACAATACAATAAATAAACAAGGGTCATGATGTGATTTTAATACCTACCTTTCTAGACTTTTTGGTGTTATTTTTTATATTGATCTTTTAGAGTACACTAATAATTTCCTTACTCTTATTTTCCATCTTAATTGATCTTCATATTAGTTTGTGTTGAAAGAAATACATCCTATAATCACTAATAATAAAATGAATAATTTTTGAAATCAAACTATTGACGCTGGAAAGTGCAGTCTGTAGCAGGAAAATAGATTCTTGCCCTCTCCCTGCAACATGGAAACCCCTCTCTCACATGTGGGATGGCAAAGCAGGAGAGGAGAGTCTCTAGATATGGGCTAGTTCCCTCTGATGTATCTTGTTTGTTTTAGGCAGTGCAAAAATATAGATATAGATATACTGGGGGGTGAAAAGGGAGAAGAAAATGCATGAAAATAAACAGCCTACTCTTAAAGAGGTGATACACAAAAATAAAGGGTTGACCTTCCAGATCCACTCTCAGAATCAAGGAAAATGCAAGTATACTCTACACATCTGGCAGAAGAACCAGGCTGCTAAGACTAATAGGGAGGCTATAGTGGAAAATACATAATAGAGGTTTACCGAGGTGCTGTGGAATGCACACTTAAAAGAAACATACTCTGTTATGTCCTTCTCAAGTATTGCTCTTCTCCTTTCAACTACAAAACCGGCACCTTGTAGATAGTTGGTTTGTTGGCTTTACCTATTCTATACCTCCAAAACAGAACTCTACTCCTGGCAACAGCAGACAGTGGCACTTTGTAGATCACAGGTTTGCTGGTGTTGAACCTGTGAGAGTATCAAGAGACAATGACTGGACATAGATTAACATTCAAGGCATACTCTACACAATCCATCCAAATAGAGGTAAAAACTATCTTTTATTGATTCAGGTGGAAAATTTGGAGAGCAGTGCTCTTTACAAAAGTGTGAGAAGATCCTGATAAATGAACAAGTCTGCCCATTTATAGGGAAAGAGTCAAGAGGAGTCAAGTGGCAGCTTGAGTCTCCATTGGGAAGAAAGAAAACACTATAGATGACATCACAAGTCTACCAAGACCATGCTTATTACCTCGTTTTATGTGCTAGTCTTCTCCTCTGGTGGCTGGGCAGGCTTTTTCCTGTGCTCTACAGGTGTTTTTTGTTGCTTACTATTATGGGTGGTGAATTTGCCACCCGCTGTTGTGGACTGCATGTAGGACTTCTATCGATGTCGGCCGATAAGCTACCAACCACAGAAGTTTTGCCGATGTTGGCCGATGTAAGCTGTCGACCGTGGCAGTTTTGCCGACGTCGGTCGATGTTAATGGCCTCTTTTTCTCTATCGGTTGCTTCACGCGGTGATTTTTACACCCTCTACATGTGTGTAGGTGGTCTCTTTTTACCCACCCATGTTGTGGGCGGCAATTTTGCTGCCCTCTACATTTTGTCTGCCCTTCTTTTTTGCCTTAGTGTTAAACACCCCAGTTTTTTCCCTTCTTCTCTTGTGAACATTTGAAGACTCTGCCTCTTGCTACCGTGAATGGCAACGAATGAGGCCGATGAGCCAATGCTTTGAAATGAAGCTGTTGGACCCTGAAGACAGACCTTGTAACCTGAAATGACTGGCCTTTCATAGCAAATGTAGAAGGTGACTGAGATTTTGCTTGAGGGGCAAAATTGGGTCAACAAATTGGCGGCTCACAGGGTAAGCGTGTCTGCTATGCTTAGAACCCAGTTGCCTTACATATCCATTGGGTGCGGAGTCGGATGGTGACTTTGAAGAGAGTTCACAATAGCTTTGATAATCCCAGAATCAAATACACAAAATTTACCTCCAAATGAAGGGAAACATACAAGGCTAAAAACAACTACCTGTGTAGCTGCACTTAGGGAAAATAGGAAAGAAAACAAGGGAAACTATGTACTGCCGAACTAAAATTTAGTGACAATGCTGCAGATGTATCCTGTTGACTGGGATACACAATTCTTTGCCATCCAACTTGGAGAGCTAGAATGTGTTATGATGCTTGCACTGAGTAATCATGTAAGGACCACTCTAGAGGGCATCAAATTTTGCATGTTTTTCAGGCTTAGCTCTATCTTCGTCCCATTTTAGGACAATGTCTCCTTTGACAAAACTTTTTGATGAATATCTCTTGTCAAAATGTCTTTTCACCTGCTATTGGTGACTGATCATAGAGACCATGGCCCAGTTCCTTACCTCCTGGAGCTCCATTAGTTCACACACTCTAACCTCCATGCTGCTTCCTTCTTCTAGTTGTAGCTGATGAGTGAGGTCTAGTGCTGGCAATTCGAGTGAGATAGGAAGCCTTAATTCCCTTCCATACACAAGCGTATATGGATAATTTTTGATTGATTTCTTCGGAGTGATTCGGTCAGCCCATAGAGCTATCTTCAGCTTAGCATGCCAAGTTTTCTGATTTTCTTCCATGGTCCTCTTTATAATCCTGAGCAAATTTTTGTTAGTGGACTCAGCCAACCCATTTCCCTGCGGGTAGTAATTTGATGAAGTGCTGACGTATATACCATACCTTAGCACCCATTCACTAGTTTTGGTTCCCAAAAAAGCCAAGGCATTGTCTAAAGTTATAGTAGCTGGGACCCCAAAATGTGTCACTAAGTCCTCATAGAAATCCAGGACTACACTTTCATTCACTTCCTTCAAAGCAATGGCTTCCACCCACCTAGTGAAATAATCCATAGCAGTCAGGACCCACTTGTGTCCAACACTGGAGGGAGGATTGATCATCCCTATGAAATCTAGGCCCCACTGCATGAATGGTTGTTCAACTTGAATAGGTTATAGGGGCATGGCATCCAATCACTACTTTTCATCAAAAAGTGCACACTTTTGGCACTTCCTTACCCAGGCATAAGTATCCTTGAAAAGAGTGGGCCAAATATAGCCAGCTCTCATTATTTTTGCTGCTGTGGTCTTAGGGGTGAAATGGCTGCCTGCTGGCCCATCGTGAAACTCAGCCAATACCTTGTCAGCCTGACTGGGGTCAATGCATCTTAAGAGAACCCCAGAGAGATCCTTCTTGAATAATACTCCATCAATCAAAACGTAAGGAAGGGATTGAAGTTTAAAATACCTTCTTCTGGCCCTACCGAGACCCTGTGGACATTCGCCCGTAAGAAGGAAATGCCTCATGTCCAGCATCTAATCTCTTATGACTAATGGTTCTTCTGCAATGGCTACGTCATAGATCAACAAGCTATCTTCATCCTTTTGTCTCAAATCTACGGCTAGTTGTTCACACAGGCCCCTTCTTCTCACCAACTTGGAAATTTTAATGTCTATGTCATACTCCATTACCTTGGTGATCCATCCTGCTCTTTTCTCGTTTAAGTCTCAATTGGTCAAGAAATCCTTGACGCTAGGATGTGGAACCATGAGATGGATCCTGCTGTTTGATAACATATATCTAAATTTCTTCAAGCTGCGCACCACTGCCAGGACTTGCTTCTCTACGTAAGTGTACCTGATTTTGAAATCCTCTAACCCTTGGCTGAAGAAGGCGAGTGGTTGCTCGAGGTCATCACTGTTTGCTTGGGTAAGCATAATAGATATTACTTCTCCATTGCTAAAGGTATAGAGATTGAGGTCTTTGTTGAAGTCAGGGCTGATTAGAGTGGGAGCCTGGGTCAAAGCCTTTTTGATAGCTTCAAAGATGTCCTTTCTTGGCATTGTCCACTTGAATTCTTCACCTTTCCTCAGCATAGAGGTTAGGGGTTTAACTATTTCAGCAAAGTTTGGAATGAACCTTCAAATGAAATTTATCTGGACGAAGAAACTCTGAAGGCCTTTCTTGTGCTTTGGCAGGGACATCTCCAGGATAGAGCGAACTCTCTCTGGGTCAATAGACAAACCTTCCTTAGACACAATGTGGCCAAGGAGTTTCCCCTCATGAACCACAAATACACATTTCTTTGGATTTAGGGAGATGCCAAATTCTCTGTACCTCTCAAAAATCTGCTTGAGGTGCTTCATATGCTGTCCTGCCTCCTTGGAGAAAACCGTTATATCATCAAGGTACACCAGCGCGTTCTTATTTATCAAACCACTGAAAGCCATGTCCATGGCTCACTGGAAGGTAGCACCAGCATTGGATAGCCCGAAAGGCATCTTATGGTAGGTGAACGTTCCCCATTTAGTGGTGAAGGCTATTTTATATTGGTCGCAGCTCTACACCAGAATATGATTATATCTCGAATAACCATCCAAGAGGGAGAAACATTTGAAACTAGTTACCTTTTAGAGAATCTACTCCATGTTTGGGAGGGGATAATGATCTTTTAAAGAGACTTTATTAAGGTCTCTGAAGTTGACACACAGCCTGATCTCCCCATTTTTCTTTCTAACTGGAACCAAATTGGCCAACCATGAGGAATGTTTGATCAGAAATATAATGCCAGACTCAATCAACTTGACCAATTCTTTCTGCATAAGGTGTTCAATCATCGGATTAACAGGCCTCTATTTTTGTGTGACTGGTTTTGTGCCTTCATCTAATTCAATGGTGTCCTGGGCGAGTCTTGGATTGAAGCCTTTCAAGTCGCTATAGTTCCAGGCGAAGATGTCAGCAAACTCCTGAAACAATAGAATGAAAGCTTGCCTTTTTTGAAACGTGCAGACCTTACCAAGCACTAGCAACTTGTCCTTGAAGATTTCAATTTTTTCATAATTCTCCTCTTTGGTAGTGATGCATGCTTTGTCATCTCTTAGTTGGTCCTCTCCATTGAAAATACTTTCAAGTGTGACCAGACCCTTAGGGAGTTTATTGTTCTTCAATTGAACAATCTGATTTCTATATTACTGCTGCAATTTTGCTTGATTGTGAACCACAAACTTAGTTTCTTCCTGCAGGAAAAGAGCTATCTGCTGGTCACTTTCGAAGACCTGCCAATTTGTAACATTGTCTGGAATTGAAGGCCGAACCACCACTTTTAAATGGTGCAAACCACAACCCCTGCTTATTTCTTTTGAAACATCAAATTGGGCACCAATAGCTGCCAGTCTGTCGGCTTGTTTATTCTGTTCCCTGGGAATCGAGGTAATGTTAAGAGCAAGGAAATCCTCCATCAAGTCCCAGACTCTGTGCTTGTAAGACTTTAGTAAGGAGTTCTTGGTCAGGTTTAGGCCTCTTATTTGGTTCACAATTAATTCACTGTCCCCCAGGATTTGCAACTTCTTGATCCCTCTCTTTCTTGCCCACTCAAGTCCATGAATCAAAGACTCATATTATGCAACATTACATGTGCAAGAAAATTGGAAATGGAAAGCTGAAAAGTACCTTTCTTTATAAGGGGAGACTAACATTGCCCCACCACCAGCGCCCAGTTTGATTTTGGAACCATTGAAGTACAGCTGCCACAGGCCAAGGTCTTCTTTGTTCCCCTTCATTATATTAGGCATGACAGCGCTTTCTTCATGCAAGTAATAGATGCCAAGGTCTGCCTCCTCAATAAACTTATAAGGATCGTGCTTGAAGTTATCACTTCCCCACTCATCCAAGAGTAGATCTGCAACTCCTTCAAGAGTAGAAGAGGAAGATTTGTTCGTCTGAGAGTCTTCTAGATCAATGATAGTGTAACTGACATTCGTTGCCTTGGGTGAATAGGGCTCTAGGTGGTCCTTGTAGAGTGGCTCGGATTCAATTTTCACTTTGGTCCCGTACTTGGTTCTAAAAACCAGGTATGACCAATTTGCTGCTAGATAGCCACCTATCTTGGACGTAAAGTCCCTAGACAAATAGATTGCAAAATATGTAGGAACATCCGCTACCACTATATCTTGAGGGATTGAGAATGTCGGGTAGGCATGCAATGTTAAACTCAATCCTTTCAGGACTCTGACTATCTTTTCAGGCATCCCATCTAGTTGCAAGACTCCTTTATTCATTGCTTCGTATTTTAATCCCATCTTATCAGCAATGCACTTGGGCAGTACTGAAGTGATGGCCCCACTATAAATTATGCAATTGTGTACTAAGAAATCCCCTATGATCAAAGATACATAAAAGGGGGTTTTTCTTTTCTTCTTTTTTTACCTGACTTGAAGCAGAAGGCTGCCCATTCATCATTAAGACATTATTAGTGTCTTTTGGGATGCCCTGTCGATCTAGCTCAAGCAATTCTTTCTTCAATACCTCCTTTTGTCCTGGAAGAGACAATGAATCCCATAGAGAAATGCTCATATGCAATTTCTTCATTTAATCAACTATATTAACTTGGGGGTTGATTCCCTTCGTACTTTCCTTTGGGCTGATCCTGACTGGTGTTGTAGACTAGGGAACTAGAGGTGCAAATGGTTGTCTGGAAATTAGGGCCCTTTGAAATGGGTGTGGTGGAGGATTCGTTGTTGCCTGAGGGGAAGCCTGCGCTTCTCCAACTGCTCTTATTTTAAATCTTATGTTGGCTGCAACGCAATCAGCCTAATTGTCTTCAATGCCCCCATGATTAATTACATAGAGTTCACCTTATTCGTGATTTATCAGGGTAGAATCTCGCTGAGTTTGATTGTTATTTGTGTTGGGTTGGGCTAGAAACTCAAAAAACTGAGAAAAATTAGTAGCCTGATTTTTTGAATTCTGAAAGAAATTCATCATGTCATTCATATGGACAGCTTGCTCTTGACCATGACCCATGGTCGAACAGCTAGGCTGCTCCTGTACTAGATTGTTCTGAGTAGGCACCATGGCTTTAGATGACGAAGAGGGACCTGAGTTATAATTTTGATAAGGCCTGGTTGTAGTGAGCTGCCCCTGACCTTGGTTATAATTTTGAAAGGGGGGTCTAGGGGCATGGTCGTAATTCTGATAACCCTGGTTTGGCTTGTTGCTTTGAGCTTGCTATCTTTTAAGGGCAATAAGTTCATTTGACATGCTATGCAATAGGCTCTTAAATTCATTTAGTTCATTGGACGGAACTGTAGCTAGATTCTCAATGACAGGTAGGGGAGCAATTGTGGGAGCGACAGCCTGAATTGGGGGCAGTGGTTCTGGGAAAAGTGGCATGTGAGGCCTAGGGGCAATTTTCCCAACTTGAATCAAGAAATTTTTGGCCACAATGGCAATGTCATACGTAGTCGGTAGTATATGTCCTCCCATAGATTGGATCATCATAGCAATGTCACTATTTAAAGCTTTTAAATAGTACAAGAAAGTGTAGCTGGGGGTCGGCCTTACCAAGATGGGAATTCTATCCCAAGTCTTTTGAAACTGCGTATTGAAGTCTTGCATGTACTCGTGTGGAGCTCTTTTTATAGTTGTCAGCTACTCAGCAAGAGAGAGGCTGTCACTTTTCTCCCAAAAATGACTAGTTAAATGAGTGCCCAATTCATTCTAGGAATGTATGGAATTCACAGGCAAGGTGCCGTACCAATCAAGGGCCTTCCCTTTTAGAGACAAAGCTAGCAGTCTGATGGCAATATTTTCTTCTGTTATATTGTGAATATTGCAAAGGTTGGCAATATTCTTAATATGTTCAACAACTGTAATAGGTCCCACTCCATCAAAAGAGGGTACATTTTTTAGAGCCGTTCTAGGAATCGTATCATAACGTGGGAGGTTTAAAGGGCTCTCACCACGAAAAGCTGCAAAAGGCAATGCCATGGCTAGAACAAGTTGTATTCGTGGCTGAGCTGGGTTGGCATTCCTAGCAACAAGTCTAGGAGGATTTACTAGTGGATAAGGGCGAGTTCTTCCAAACCTAAGCCTTTTATCAGAGTTTAAAGGCAGCTCAATGAAAACAAAAGGGACCCCTCTTGAAGCTGACCTTGTGGTAACCTTTGGCATAGAAGTTTAAGTGATTGGTCTTAAAATAAAGAACTAAGCTTTTACTAGTGGAGTCGCCAGATGATGGAAATCTTTGAAAATCACTGTAGCAGGACCAGCATTAATCTTGAAATACTACTGCATTGGAAACTGATAAAATTACGGTCCCACTGGGCGTGCCAAAACTGTTGACGCTAGAAAGTGCACCCTGCAGTAGGAAAATAGATTCCTACCCTCTCCCCACAACATGGAAACCCCTCTCTCACCTGTGGGATGGCGAAGTAGGAGAGGAGAGTCTCTAGATATGGGCTAGTTCCCTTTGATGTATCTTGTTTGTTTTAGGCAGTACAAAAATATAGATATAGATATAATGGGGGTGAAAAGGGAGAAGAAAATGCATGAAAACAAACAGCCTACTCTAAAAGAGGTGATACACCAAAATAAAGGGTTGACCTTCCAGATCCACTCTCAGAATCAAGGAAAATGCAAGTATACTCTACACATCTAGCAGAAGAACTAGGCTACTAAGACTAACAGGGAGGCTATAGTGGAAACTACATAACAGAGGTTTACCGAGGTGCTGTGGAATGCACACTTACAAGCAACTTACTCTATTATGTCCTTCTCAAGTATTGCTCTTCTCCTTTCAATTGCAAAACTAGCACCTTGTAGATAGCTAGTTTGTTGGCATTACCTGTTCTATACCTCCAAAATAGAACTCTACTCCTGGCAGTAGCAGACATTGGCACTTTGTAGATCATAGGTTTGCTGGTGTTGAACCTATGAGAGATCAAGAGACAATGATTGGACACAGATTAACATTCAAGGCATACTCTGCACAATCCATCCAAATAGAGGTAAAAACTATCTTTTATTGATTAAGGTGGAAAATTTGGAGAGCAGTGCTCTTTACAAAAGTGTGAGAAGATCCTGATAAATGAACAAGTCTACCCATTTATAGGGAAAGAGTCAAGAGGAGTCAAGTGGTAGCTTGAGTCTCCATTGGGAAGAAAGAAAACACTGTAGATGACATCACAAGTCTACTAAGACCATGCTTATTGCCTCATTTTGCATGCTGGTCTTCTCCTCCGACAGCTGGGTAGGCTTTTTCCTATGCTCTGCAGGTGTTTTTTGCTGCCTACTATTATGGGCAGTGAATTTGCTGCCCGATGTTTCAGACTGCATGTAGGACTTCTGCCGACATCAGCTGATAAGCTACCGACCACAACAGTGTTGCTGATGTCGGCCGATGTGAGCTACCGACCACGGCAGTTTTGCCAACATCGGTTGATGTTAATGGCCTCTTTTTCTCCACCGGCTGCTTCACGTGGTGATTTTGCCACCCTCTACATGTGTGTAGGCGGTCTCTTTTTACCCGCCCGTGTTGTGGGCGGTGATTTTTTAGCCCTCTGCATTTTTTTTGCCCTTCTTTTTTGCCTTAGTGTTAAATGCCTTGATTTTTTCCCTTCTTCTCTTGTGAACGTTTGAAGACTCTGCCTCTTGCTACTGTGAATGCCAACAAATGAGGCCGATGAGCCAATGCTTTGAAATGAAGCTGTTGGACCTTGAAGATGGACCTTGTAACCTGAAATGACTGGCCTTTCATAGCAAGTGCAGAAGGTGATTGAGATTTTACCTGAGGGGCAAAATTGGGTCAACACAAACTTGAAAATAAAATTATATTTCATAAAAATATTGGAGCACCAGGGAAATCATCCCTATGCTATTAATTATTTTCTTCCCTCTTTGACTCTAGGATATGGAACTCTATAAGGGGCCCACTAAAAATCCATTCTTAGCATCACTTTCACATTGTTGTTGGTTAGTGTCCAGTTACATGAAATCACCTTCTTCAACTAAACATGTTGTTTGGAATCCTCCTCCCTACCATGATAAGTTATCTCATTGGGACTTGGTCATCTCTCCTCATAGGACCTCTCTATAATCATATCCCTATGATAAAACAAAGGTAGGGAATGAAAGAAACATTAAAAACATTGGTCAGGATCCCTTTTTTAAAGGCAATGACCTACTAGATGTTAGTTGGGGAAACTAGAAGAATAAGATCCTCCACCAACTACTGGCCTCTTTGTCATGACTCATTAATTTGTTCATCATTTTATAATGGTTTTTTTAAACTTGTATTCAATCATGCTGATTGTGTATGTTAATTTTTTTTACTTTCCTAGGCCATTTGACCTAACGTATTAGAATATGGGGAGTGATTCCCCTTTTTTGATAAATAGTCTATAAATTTTGTTGAAGTAATATAATTATTTTTAATTGTAAAAAACTACTTTAATAAACTTTCAAACATAAAAAAATTTAGAGAATTTTTTTGCCCACATGCCACCTCTAATTAGCACTGCCTCTACCTTTTATGTCTTATTATTCCTCCACATGACTAAAGGGTCCACATATAATTTATTACTAAAATATTGAAGTGTATAATCAAATAATTGTCATTCATACTAACTAAACACATTAAAAATCACATCAAGGTTATTTTTTAATTTAAATTTTAAATCAACTAATAATTTTTTATAAACCCATAAAACATTATCACATCAATTTTTAATGCCCAATAAAAATAGTGTTAAATGAAAATTTAAAATAAATTTTATTTTTTATTTAAAAAACATTATTATTACATTGAGAGGCATTCTATAATGGAATTAAAGGGGTTGTGGTGGGTTATAATTTAGTGAGTGAGTTCAATTTTAATACTAACCTTAAAATTGATATTCATTTGATTGTTACTTAGATAATTTCCCTTTTTCTTAGAGAATTCAATAAAAAAGGTAATATCTTGGTCATTTGGAGTCCTTATTTTTTTTATAAAGATTATTTTTAACTTGATACATTGATGTAGTTAAGTTGACATAAAATTAATAAAGTCAAAAAATATTTTGAGCTTGTCACCAGCAAATTATGAAAGTAATTAAGTTATAAACAATTGTGGTATATAAAAAATCCAATATAAAGGATTTGAGATTGATATGTCTTGATGATTTTTAGATAGATTCCTTTACTAGTTTAATTATATATATATATATATATATATATATATATATATATATATATATATATATATATATAATTAAACTAGTAAAGGAATCTATCTAAAAATCATCAAGACATATCAATCTCAAATCCTTTATATTGGATTTTTTATATACCACAATTGTTTATAACTTAATTACTTTCATATATATATATATATATATATATATATATAAAAGAAAAACATCAATTTCTCCTTTGCACAAGTGCTCGCGCAAACTAATAACCTAAAAATGGATAAGTATTGAAAAATCTAACATTTAATGGGGATGAACTAGCCAATTATATGACTTTTGTTTTAAATTGTAGAATAAAATAAAATGATAAATAAGAGTTAATATTTTATAAAATAATATTGAATAGAAATTGTATAGGTGCTTTTTTATCCATGTGATCTTAAACATCGATAAAAAAAAATGCCTACAAAATTTTTATCAAGAAACATCTACATAATTTTTATCTAAAAATTTATTTTAATATATTCTTATAAATGGGTGCCATGTTAGGGCACAATGCCTCTATAATTTTTATCAAAGTGGTCATGCAACATCTTAAGTTTAAAAATTGCTAAAAAAATCTTTGCACCTTAAATTAAAGAGACTACTATTTAGGAAGAAACTTTTGAGGGATGGAAAGTAGTTGGAGGATGAAGTTTAGTATGGATAATCCTATTTTTTGTTTTTGTCAAATTTAAGTTTCTATTCAATCAAATTTATTTTATTTTTTTAAACAATTTTAGTAAAATATTGATATTTTTTCTCAGTAACATGCATTGCACAAAATTTAAATAATCATGGGATCATTAATAAATTAAAAACTCCTATAATTTCTCAATAGTACCCCCTCAAAAATAATTATCTATCCCCAAACATGGGAGCCCTAATTTAGTCTTAAGGGAGAGTCAAGGTGTGACTCATAACCCAATGTCACTAGTTGCTAGGGCCCAAAACCTACCACTACACCTTACCCACTAGAAATTACCTTCATATAATATTTTAATATGATTCATATATATATATATATATATATATATATATATATATATATATATATATATATATATATATATATATGTATATATATATATACATGTATATATATATATGTATATATATATATATGTATATATATATATATATGTATATATATATATGTGTGTGTGTGTGTGTGTGTGTGTGTGTGTGTGTGTGTGTGTGTGTATGTATATATATATATATACATGTATATATATATATGTATATATATATATATATATATATATCAAAAAAGTTATGAATCAACATGTAGATATGCTTTTTAGATTAATCTCTAGAGATTATGTGGAATATTCTTTGACTTTTTTCATCACTCAGTATGGTAGTTGGTGACATGTGGTCAGTGTAATGGTGTTTAACCCTAAAATGTTTCTATATTAGGGTTATCTAGGGTTAAATAGGATATATATAATCTAAGGTAAAAGGGTAATAAACTATCTTTATAGCAAGCTAATTAGATGGTAAACTTAGATGTAACATATGTTGAATTCATTAAATTGAGATAGGCTAAAAATAGTAAGTATAACTATGCTAGTTATAGAAATAAAAAATAAGTAATGTACTTAGTTGATTTTAATGTTGACACATATATGGATCTAAAATAGGCAAAAATAAAAGTGGTATAATATTCTTGAACAATCACCAAATTTTGATTTGAGTGCCTTTGGAACCATAGACATTTGCATCAGCTTGGGACAGTTATGCTAATGCTAGTGTATGGGTTAGATATAGGTGTATTATGGAATACATACAAAAATAGGATATAACCACCTATATGATTCAAGGTTTTTTTTCACCTTCATTTTGGTGCACTCATATCTAGGTCATAGACTATCATTCCTCATAAAATTATAAAACCCTAGTTCTTAATATTCATAAAGACCCTAGGTAAAAATGTGTTAGTTGGCACATAGTCTTGATTTCACCCCAAATAACCCTCTATCAATGAGCACTACTTACATAGCCAATACTTTTAAAAGAGCCTCAAACTGATGTAGTTATTCCCTACATGTTGGCTTTTGTATGAATCATGCAATATGTGGAAAACATGTACAATAATGACCTAGCTTGTAACTTGGAAAATATAGCTCTTGGAATAGTCCTTCAATACTTTAGAGTTATAGATGTGTTATCCATATGACTTATATGGAAATAGGAGGAAATAAGAAAGTTTTTCTTAACTGAATGCTTAATATAAAGTTTTTGATAAGTTTCATTGGTCTATTTAGGTCTTTTTCTAGGTGTCAAATGATTAAGGGTTTATATTGTATTTATATCAATCCCTTTGGAAAATTAACTCACATTAAATCACTTATACCAACCATTAAGATATGTTTCATTTTAAAATTATATGACTTTAGGGCACTGGATACTTATGTAAGAGCAAGACACCTATATCATTGTGTCTTTCCCAGACACTAGTGTCTAGGGAAACATAAAGTAGGTACATACTCAAAACTTGTATAGGTAGAATATGAGTAGGTTTTAAGCATTTTGGGAAAAATAAAAGGCCTCGATTATCAACATAAGACTAGTTGAACCAAGAGATAGGCCAAGGGGCACAAGATAAAGTAAATGTGAGACTTCTTAAAGTGGGATAGGTTCAAAATTGAAAGGAACATCCAAGGTCTAAGTTTTCCAAGTGCACATGACTAAGATGCTATATAATTCAAAAAAATGCCTACATTTGCCTCCGCTATAATATAGTAATGAAATTTCTAATCTAAAGGAAATGAATACATACCTAGGTGTGTAAATCACACTTTATCTTTTCATGAGCCCAACTTGAGTCATTTTCTTATGATTGACCTGAAACCAAGAGCATGTTACCATATATAACCAATGTATATAATCCAAAAATAAATTTAGTGAAAATATTGAAATTGAAAGAGCAAGGTTTAGGAGTATACCTATGTATCAATATAACCAATTTGCCTATTGACAAGTTGATTTGAATATATGTATCATTATAAGGCTCTAAAATTGATATTTGGAAAAATATATAAATCTATAAAGTACATATATATAAGGAGATAGATAGAGATTGGAATACACATGCCCCCAACCTTCGAGAAAAGGTGAGTTGCCACCTAATAGTTGAGATTAGCTCAACCATAAAACCTAATGATAATTATAACCTAGTGAGTTTAGATGATATAATTAAGTTAAAAATAAAAATTTGGAAAGATTGAGTGATTTAATCACCCTAACCATAACAAAAATGAACCAAATATTACAGTAGATTGGCTCAATATAGTTTGTAATAGTTTGTCTTGGGTATTAGTGAGTAAATGTCCATGATATGTTAATACTCCACAAAAGATTTTTTAAATATGATATTGATTTATATTTTGAAATTTTAGGAGTACATTACATAGCATATGCACCTTATAAATGGCTCATTCTAAAATTATGTATAACAATGGTACCCATGTATAGAATTATGCCACAATTGTTAATTTATATCATGTAATTGTGTGCTTTGGCTAATTCAAAAATTGCATAAGTGTGGATATCATGCTTCCAAAACATTCCATTACTATATATGGAGAAATATAAAAAAATTAAATAAGTACCAATGTGGAGAACATGTTTCCAAAACATGCCCCCATTGTAATCTAGTGATGTTAAATAATGTATAAGTGTGGAAAGATATGAAAACTAAAATAAGTAACAATGTGAAGAACATATTTACAAAGCATTCCAATATTGTAATATGGAGATGTTGAATGATGAATAAGTGTGGAGAACATGATTTCAAATCATACCCCCAATGAATCTGAAAACTATGTCAAATGTGAATAAGTGTGGGGAACATGATTCCAAATCATACCCCCACTAAATCTAAAAATTGTGCCAAGTGTGGATAACATGAATTTATGACATGCCCCAAATGATATGTCCCCCTTTAAGGTGAGGCAATAATATAAAATAGTAGTTACCTCACCTTAAAAAGATAAGACAACTGAATAATTGGTGAATGAAACCATGTGACATATAGAAGAACATGTCCAAGTAAATGTATAATTAAATCACATAGAACAATTTGATTACATGAAGGCTTAAGATGCATGATAAGGATAATGGAAAAGTATATATAATAATAGTATAATCTCAAAAAGAAAATCAAGCACACACACACAAGAGAACTCAAAAGTAAGTCAAAAGGTAATGGTCATAAGAGACTACAAACAAGGGGCATGTTCAAATACTATATAATCAAAGGGACATGAATTAGTAAAATGTCCATAAAATCAAAGATTACATATTCAAATATCCATAAAAGAAATAATGGAATTCTTGAATGTCAAATAAAGCACACATAAGCATGAGATGAATAAAGGAGCATATTTAAATGCTCAAATAAGGAAGATAATAGTAAGGCAGGGCACTCAAGGAATTTCATAAAGGAAGGCATAAATAACCCACATAAACATATCTTAGTATCCCATGGATCAAATGTGTTAGAAAAAAATGTCAAGTGCATAGCATATCAAGTACCTTATGAAATATATAATCCTAGGTAAAATCATGTGTAAGTACATTTATTACCTCAAAAAATGATAATGTATAGTGACCATAGAATGATATAGCCTATAAGTATCATGATCATAGGATGTGGATTCCCCTAATTCCTATATGACATGAGTAGAAGGAAGACCCAACATTTGAAATGTGAATAGATCATGTGTGTGTGTGTGTGTGTGTGTGTGTGTGTGTGTGTGTGTGCGTGCGTGCATGTATCATACTAAACTAGAAGCATGGCATATATGTGTATTTAAAAGTAACTTATATGTCATCCATTAACATGGAACTATCACATAGATGCTAAGGAGCCAATAGATTATGTATGTGCCAAAAATATCTTTGGATTTTTTAATGTTTTTTATTTTTATGGTATTTTTGGAATATTAAAGGAAAATATTATCTTATGATCCCATCTAAAAAAAATTCATAAATATCTCCTCATTTTGAATCTAATGTAATAAGTTGATGATGTTACTAAGGATCATGCATAGGTGCAATATATATAATTATAGTATATATGATACTTTATGTATGTATAATATGACTTTGTGGTCATGAAGGGATAATAAGAGTAGTAGGAGTTTATGGGACACATCTCTATGTGTTATGTAGTTTCTTTGGAATAACAATAATAGAAACATGTTTATGTTCTCTAGATATCTACATATGGTGCATAGTATATGAGTATTTCATGTAATCCATTATATGTCTATGATGTAATGGTCTCTCAAGTATTGGATACCTAGTAAAGGTAATTTCCTCTTGCTTACCCTTTTGTGGTGGATTAACCTTAATAGGTTTGATAATTAACTTCAGGGGTATAATTTTATCTTGTTCAAGAGGATGCTCATATGGAATTCCAAAAATTGTAATTACTTGATTGGCATACATGTACTTCATATGCCCATGCACTATAGAAGGTACAACTCAAAGTGTATGGTTTCAAGGTCTTCCCAATAACATATCAAAGATGCCCATCAAAGGTATAACATAAAAAGTAGTAACCACATGTATGGGACTAACATATAAATGTAAGTGAATCTCATCAAGAACCTTCTAAGAGCTCTCATTGAATGTTCTGACTGATCTAGTAGATGAATGCAAATCATGATGAGTATAACCCAAATACACAAGTAATGTCATGGTGAAAACATTGTCACATATGCCATTATCAATCATAACACTATGTATATGTTGGTGATTAAGGAATGCTCAAATGAATAAATATTGAAGATCAAAGTCATCATCCTTAATCTTAGTTTCATCAAAATTAATAGAAGTTTTATGAATTGTTAACTTTATAAGTCATCCTCAACTTGAATATAGTTCATGAGGCTATTACAAAATATTTACAAACCTATGAAGTGTTGAGTTATTTAAATCAATCCATGCATAGATGCCTCCCATCTACACCCATGCCTAAGGTAGTTAGTATAGATATGTGCATTGACTAAGTGTCAACTTTCATTCACAAAGATTTCTTGATGCGCACCCCATAAAGAGATATTTTATCACATAAACTAAAATGGCATGTAGGTTCATGTATGTAGAGCCCCCATCTTTATATAGTGTTGGAATAAGTGCACCCAAGATCTCCCATCATCATGTGCATTCTTATTAAAAAGGGTTCCTATTCTTTCATGAGGAAGACTCACACCAAATCATAGATTTTTGCTTCTGTGCTCTCATAAATTATATAGTATGATCTATGTTATGCACATGCTACTTCATAGACTAGCATAGAGGCCAAGTGTAAATTAAGGAATTGAGAAGACTATTTAATGGGTAACTTGGTATATAAGGGTAAAAATTCATGTACCCTCAAAGAGGACTTATATATCAATGCCCTTCATTGACTCGTAACACACTATGTAGTCTAACTATGTAGCCTTCAGTGCATGGATGTCCCTGAAAGACATAATGTAATGATTCTCATGTCAAATCATAGAGTTTCACTTCTATAATCTCATAATTCATATAATCTAATACATGTTATGCAATAATGATGTGGTAGTTCAATGGAGACCTATGTAGTGATTGATAAGTGGTAATAAGGTATAAATAGGTAGTTAGAAAAGTAGTTGAGTAGTGTTGAAGGCCTTGTCAGAACAAGTAAATGCATAATCAATAGTTAGACATCCAAACATGAGTACACACCAGACCTCTAACTTTCCCAAGGATATTATACTCTTAGACACACACATGGATCCATAAAACCTGCTACCATTAACTCCTAGATCTAAATCACTAGATAAAATTCAAGAAGCATGGACATAGTGCTATAATATAATTAAAAAATTTATCTACCACATCAAATGGCACATTAATTTTAAAATTTATTGATCCCTTATAAAATCCTTATTATTCATTATAAAAAGTTTCAACACATTTTAGGTAGCCTCATGATACCAAAATTTTCCCTCCAAGAGTAATTCTATTGGTTAAATCTTGGAAGTTAATAATAATTAGGTTTACCTCTCTCTAATCTTATTTAAATCTATGTGTTATTTGTGTATTTTAATCCTTTTATATGGGTAACATTTTCCCCTCTAGTCTATATCTATTCCAATACCTCTACGTAGAACCTAAAACTCACTTACAAGTTCTATATTGTGCACATTCAGGTCCATATAGATACTGTATGTGGATGAGTTATCATCCCTCTTAGTGTTGCACTATGTTATTTCACCTATTGAAAAATACTTATGGATTTAGAGTGTCCTTGGTGGATCTTATGTGATAACTTCTTGTTCCCAAAGATTTATAGTGTGTTCACGGTAGTAGGAGAAATCGCTCTATTCTTGTTGTATCAAATTTTTATTTTCCAACAAATTCTTACCTTCTCTCTCCCCTTTCCATATAAAATATTAAGTTTAGATTAGTGATATATTTAAATTTCTAATATTTAGTTTTATGTATTGGTCCTAAACCAAGTTCACATAGAATAGAAGGAATTTGTCCTACTTTGGGAGCTCATCCCAAGGAGCATAAGTGACCCACACTTTATGGACATTCCCATTGTTGTGATGAGATAATCGATGCTTTACACATGTAATTAATTGATAACACTTCTATCCCTAGTGAAAAACACTTTGTACCATATGAAATACACTCATGCTCTATGCCCTACCATAAAACACTCCTATGTAGCAGACCATCCATGGGTACACATTTTGAATGCCAATTTTTTTTGGCATATCTAATGAGACTCAGTTGGATGAGATTTACATCATCCATTAAAGGATTTTGGTATGTTCTTTAATGCATCTTTCCATCAAAATAAATTTATTCAACACCATGGTAACTTCAAATGTCCAATGTACTAGTTTAAATAGTCATAGTGATTAAAGATACGTCTTTTCATCCCCCATTCCATGAAAATGATACTATCAAACCTATTTTAGCATTTTTTTGGTTTATTTTCTTAATAAAATTAACTTACTAAAAATAAAAATGATACATGGTTTAAAGAGGAATACCTATGATAGGGGATGTGCATTGTTGATCTAATGAGGTGGGAGTTCCTTTTTGGTTAGGAAGGACTACTTGCATAAAAAATACAACCTAGACAAGTTTGGATTAATAAGATAAATGTCTAGACTGATTGATACAAGATAAATTCTAATAAGTGGTACACTCCTTTAGAGGTATGTTAGTCCAATGTTTTATGCAATCAAGAAAATAATATAATGAGATAATTATAACAAAGCATGCAATGATATTGAAACTAAAATGAAACAAATCAATCTACTACATATATATTATCAAAGCATTCATTCCAAAATGTTATGGCTAAGCCTTCTTGTTATTGAATTTATTCTAATTTCTAGATGATGGCTTCTAAAGTCAAGGTAAAGATAATTGCATAAAGTCCAAACATAAAATATATGTCACTTTGGTAAGTGAATAATGGGTGAATAATTATGAGTAAGTCATGAATTGAAACCACATCATATATAACACTAGGCAAGGTCATATATAGCTAGTAATGCATGACATTAGGACTTATAAATAGTAAATTGGATGATCCAAAACTCAGAAGTTCTGGCTGATAAATATCACAATAACATAGAAATAACACAATAACAATGAATTCTCTGATAAGAGATGTAGTATTACTCAAAATCGCAATACAGAAATATGCTTATCTCTGGGAAGAGATGTCCCTTCTTCACATTTCGGGTTACCTATTCTTTTATACATAATTTGAAAGCATGGGAAGGATGTGGAAGGTCACCAATCTCGAGGGAGATGAAGTGGTACGACTTCAAATATTTAAAACAATACATAATTCAAGAAATTACTATTTTTAGAAACTTACTATTTTTAGACAGCACTATTAAAATTGAAATTTGAGGTACTTCCGTTGGGTTTTCGGGGGTCAAACTTCATTGAGCAGAGCTCATGCCATTTCACGATGTTCCCCTCGTTCCTAGCTTTCCAACGGTTCAAACGGCGAGTCAATTGGAGCTACGGTGCAAAAGTTATGGCTCCCGGAAGTTCCGTCATCAATTGGGGTGGAACTGTCACCCGAATTGTCGCCTGAATTGATGCCTGGATCATTGGAAATAGTTAAGATTTTAAATCTAGCCTCAAGTTATAGATAGAAATAAAAGTACATAGATTGATGTTGAGTTTCTTAGAATTATTATCGATTAGGTAATTGATGTTGGTCCATAAGGAATCATGGTTGATCCTCACAATCGATGTTGAAAACCTCAAGATGGGGCCTAAGGAGGCTCTAAAAAATTCTAAAAGGCTTAGGGATTGATTAATAATTTATATAAAAAGACTTATGATAGTAAACATAATACAAATGAATAATACAATAATAAAAAATAATTCAAACATACAACATACTTACCTCTTAAAAAGCTTCATGTGTTGTAGAAAAATATCTCATTGATAGGGATGTGTTTGGCCTTGGACAGAGTGTGGATGGGATAAAATAGGGATAGGATTTTTTCATAGTGATATAAGGGAATGTTGTCACCATTCTAGTGTCCAAAAGTCAAGATCCCTTAGTCAAAGGTTGGACTGGCTATAAAGTAATGTCGATCCTAACAGGATCGACAATGATCATAGGGATCATTACCAATTCAGTCCAAGTTTAACTTGTTGGTTCTAAAAATTTAATATCATGGATTAAACTTAGTCCATATTGGTTTTTAATGGTGATTAGTTATGGAGAGGATATTAGGGAGGTTAAAACAACTTACCACTAATAAGCTTGGGGAGATTTTACTATATTTAGGGATGGTTAACTAATTACCTATGTAAAATGTTAATTAACTAGATTATTTACACAATATTAGATGATAAATGGTAAAAATATATTAATTAGAATAAAATAGGTGTGGAAGAGTTAATACACATTTATTAATGTAAATTTATAGTGTTTATATTTTCCCCTTTTTGTTGAGTAGTTTATGATAACTTGTTATGAAACAAAACTAGAATGGGTCTAATGCCCCAAATTTTAATGTGAGTAGATTTTCCCCCTCAAACTGAGAGATGGAAAAGGATAATGAGGTAGAGATGGGTTTGAAAATTAGATAGTAATGGATAGGGTAGATATAAAATGTGCATCAAAGATGTAAGTATAAGCATGAAGTATAATGTTTCACTAACAAGATATAGGATATCTTGAACAAGAATGTTAGGAACCCATGGAAGCACAATTGATTACCATATACAAGCAACTTAAGATGCGTAATTAACCAGAAGTAACAAGTAACTAGAAACCAGAAACAACACAGAATATGAGAGACAATACACAACTTGTATTAATACTCATCCAAAAAAGAATACAATAAAGAAGATGCCACTTCTTCTTCACACCTCTCAGAGGCTTCCCACACCTCAAATGTATAGTAATTCTTTCCTCAAAGCTCTCTCTCTTATGGTCCCAACACACAACTCAAACACAAAGTTGGTGTTCACCTCCAACTAGTCAGTATCCACTACTGCCAGTATACCAGTGCTCCATGCACTCCACAAGTGCTCCACACACTCCAAGTACTCTATGTACTCCAAGTAGATCTCCCCTAAAATGCAATAACTTACAACTCAAATGATCTTACTTATGGAAGGAACTACCTTTCCTTCCTCTCTTGCTCTCTAATGTGTTGTTGTCACCTTTGATTCTATTACCACCTACAGATCTCCTTTGACCTCGCACACACACCTGTTACCATGTAGATCTCTCTACACCTTGAAGAACCCTTGTCCTTGCCTCACCAAGTCCTTATGATTCTCCAAACCAGTACCCCAGTGGATCTTCTCCCTGATCTAGCACACCCACAGACCAACCTGATCATACACACTTAGCACCCCTATGGAACTAGGAGGAACACCCTTGCTCTCTTCACACATAGAAGGAGCTAACTTTGCTCAACTCAAACTAGAACAAATTACAATACAGCCCATGAGTCTATTATATAGATCTCATGTAAACAATAACTAGACACCTAATTAAAATAATTAGATCCATAGCTTCAAGTCTAAAATTGGCCTCTCAACATGCAAACACTCAGTTCATTAACTAACTATCCATGAACTGGTAGTTCTGGAACTGTATAGGTGACCGATGTCGGTCCTTGTCAGGCTGGAGATGACTGACGTCAGCCGATACCTGACCGATGTTAGTTGGCTTTCCCACTATCTATGACTGACGTCAGTTGATCAGACCGACATTGGTTTCCCTACAACTTAGCAACCTCTCAACAACCTCCTCCATGTCTACAACAGTGAATCTTTTAACTCCACAACCTAAAAAAGAATGCCCCAAGGAAAACAATTGATGGGTTGACACAACTAAAAATTTGAGATCTATATCTAAGGAAATAAAGAGGGTAAAGGCTAGGATGGGCTAACCAAAGCATCCGGTGTGCTTTTTACATGTGTTCTACCTAGGGACATAGTGATCTCAAGATGAGGTACATTTTTAAGATCCATAGTCGGTAAACATTGAAAACAATGTAGACCTCAAAAGACTATGAGACCATTAGGGGGTCCATATCCAAAACAATAATATTAGGTAACAAAGGATAGGATAGTTGTAATAAAGGATAACTTAAGTGGCCTTGGAATAGGGTTGTAATAATTTAAGAGATTTGTAAGTAGTGCAAAGGATCCAAAATGGACCAAATCACCATCGATCTAATAGATCAATTAAAATTAGGAAAGAATTGACACCGATCATGGAAGAATCAACATTAATCGAAAAGTGATATAAATAGGTCACCAAATGGATTTGGCACTCATTTTGTAAATGAAATTGCATGAGTTGAGCTATAGCAAAACATTTTATACCTATCAACCCCACTGAGCTAGATATACATGATGGAGGCTAGTCGGAATGGATGATGATGATGATGATGATGATGATGATGATCTCATGATGACGTAGGGGTAACATGTTTTTGGTGGTTTTGTGAACTTTTTGAATTTTTATCATTTTGAGCTAGTTTAGGGTAGGTTTTTGGTATTTTTAGGATTTAGTAGGGTTTAACATCAATCCTAAAAAGATTGATACTAACTCTCTACTAATTAACCACTGATCGATTAGGGATCGATGTCTATTTATTAATCAGTGATGATTAATGACTAATTAGGATCGATCTAGTAAGGGTTGATGTTGATTCCTAAGGGATAATAAAAACTTAGTGGATAAGATTAGTTTATAGAAAACCAAATGAATCTATGGGATTATGGGATTTAAGACACATGTATTATTAATGGTGTGAGGTTGAGTGCCACTTTTATTGGAATGACTATGGGAGGTAATGGGAGATGCAAATTGGGAGCATATTGAGGCAATAGGCTTAGGAGGGTTACACCACTATCATTAGGTACACCAAGATTCAAGTCTATTAGTAGCACTACTAGAGCAATGGGTTCTAGTTATAGGGACTTTTTATCTACTAATAGGGGAGATGACTATGACCCTGGAGGACATTTATAAGGTACTCTAGTTATTGTTATAGGGCATAAATATCATCCCATTAGATGAGAGAGGATGGGAATTTATATTGACATGGTTATATATGGATGATGATATAGATATTGGTTTTATAGTAGGAGGCTTCAGTTTCAAGGTAATATATGATCAATATTGGGATGGGAGAAAGGCTATTACCATGATGATGCTGACCATATCTTGTGATGATTTTATAGACTCGGGTGGAGGGAGGTTCTCAAAGATCTTAATAAGGGTACTTATAGACATGTGGGAGTACCAAATAGTATTTATATGGGCTTTGACCCTATTGGAAATATATAAATAATTGTGGTATTGGAAGACATAAAAGCATTATAGGATATATGTTACCTATTTGCTAAAATGTTGGGCACATGAACACATCTAAGTAGTGTAGCCACTAGGGTTACCATGGATGGGCTAGTACCAATTTGCCTTCAATGTTGGTTTTTTACAATAGAGGGATGACTTTGCCCATCCACATGGAGATGGGAGAGCATGGGATTTAGATTATTATATATAGGTTTTAGAGGAGTTAAAGGAGTATGAGTCGATATGGAGACCCTATGTTAGATTCTTAACACGACTAAGGATGGAGATGGAGCTAGTTGTGGGATAATGAGTGAGGTGGTTACAAGGTAGATACCCAAAACATGTGGAGATTTTTTAGTTTAGGTGCATATGGTGATAGTTTGGGTTATGTTAAGATAAACTTAAGGCATCTCATATATATGAGAGATGACATGGAGGTGGAGCTACTCTAGTTACAGGGTATAGGGCTGGAGATACTAGTAGAGGAGGAGATAGAGTGAGTGGGAATAGATGATACTAGAGTGATAGAGGAATTTTTATTATGGTGGGTGGATCAACATGGAGGGGAGAGGAGAGGATGGTGTACCCAAGGTGGGAGATCAAGAATGTGGAGATAGAGGATTTGGAAGCTGTAGGAGGAGATGGGGAGGAGGATGGAGATATATAGGTGATTATGGTAGAGAGGGATGTATCTTGGGTAGATTATTTTAGAGTTGTTTTTTAGTCATACCATCTATAGGTGAATTTGATAGAGCTATAGGGGTGTTATGATGAATTTTAGTAGATTTATGATGATACATACCAAGTACATGACATAAATTATGATCATCATGATAGGCTTTGGGTACTAACATGTGTAGTAGGGGGAGTAGTATCAAGATCCACTATAGGAGGAGGGGGAATAGGTAAGATGATGGGGCCTTTAGGGATTATGCACCTAGATAGATATCAAGATGTAGTAGTGGGTATACAATATTATGAGTATATTTTTATAGATCAGTTACTAGAGGTTCCTAGATTATCCAACCACATAGTCAGGTAGGGTCAGACTCCAAGGGGGCATAGGCTACTATAGCTAGTGTGAGGAGTGTGCCTCAAGGGATGGACATGAGGGATGGAGGAGGAAATTTAGGGGATAGTGGAGGAGGCAAAATTTATATCTTCTTGATCCAGATCTAGTTCATTAATTAGTTATGTATATGGCTAACTATATGGATTGGGTTTATACATACTACACATTATGACACTTTATGATGTACATTTAATTTATAGATACATATTCACGAGTATATATTATTCACATTTATTACATTTACTTTTATTATGTGATTATGGATTTGGATTATGTGTATTATATTTATATGGCATTTGAGTTTAGTTGTATTGTGTATTATACTGATTATGCATTGTTTTCATGGATTATGATCTTTAGATATGTGGTGTAGTTTTTATCTTGATTATGGATGAATGTGTGTGTGTTTTAAATGGATTTGTATTGGATTATTGATTTTTAATTGAATTTTATAATTTATGGTGTATTATGTATTTATGACATAATTTGCTATGAATGTTATATTACATGGATGGTGCTTATATGTATTTTATTTTTTATTATACTTATTAGATTATATGGAAGGGATTTTATATCATAATTGATTAAGGAACATGTAAATTTTACATGAATTTACTAATTATTAACTGCTCAAGGATGCATGAATCATAATTGGCTAGGACCCTAACCAATGTTAGGCCCCTTGTTGCTTTTGCATAAATGCCTTTTTATCCAATGCTAATGAAAATCCTTGACAATATCTTATCAACTAGATTCATAAATCCTTGGTTTTAAATAAAAGGGGATTATAGAAATTGGGGAAACACTTAATTCTAGAAGAACATAGGTTATTTTATGTTCTAAGCTTTTTAATACATAATCTAATACATGGAAATATGTAGATTGATCATTGTTGGAAATCTACAAATTTAATGAAAGTTGATCAATGTGGGAAGCTTTTATGGAATATAGTTTTGATTTCGTATATTTTTATATGATTTTATTTTACTAGTAAATTGATCAATGTGGGAAGTTTCCTAAATCATAGGAATATAGCCATCCTTTAAGGGAATGGTCTACATGTTTAGATATATGTATCTTAGCATCTATCCTTTGAGGGATCAGTCTGTAATTTTTCCTTTTTCTTGATTCTAATAATAGTTATCCTTAGAAGGATTAGTATTTATTTTACTCTTTTCTTGATTTTGATATCCCAAACCTTTTTTCCATGGATTAGACTTGAGGTTACCTAGGGTGTTTTCATAAGGCATAAAACAAGGCCATGTGTTATTCCTTTTTAAAAAAGCTTTTAACATGATAGATTCTTAGGATAAAATGATTTGAGACTCTGATCCACTTCAAATGGATCCAATCCATGAAAAAATACTATCAATAGTGTTGGTGTGTTCATATTTAAGGATAAAATTAGTATAATACTATAAAGCCACATAATTCTCTATCATTATTGGGTCTGTTTAAAGATAAGGGATAAGTTCTTAAGAGAAATTATGTTGAATGAATTTTGAAATAGGATTATAAATAGTATAAAGGATGTAGATGCAAAGTATTAAGAGGCTCACATTCTATTTTTCCATCAAGGGAGGTTAAACGATATGCCTTGGATCCATATTTATGAGTGATAATATAAGATCCAAGCCAATTAGAAGCTAACTCTCCTCATTTACTTCTTTTTATATTGTGACCTATTGATTTTATTTAAGTACAAGGTCACCAATATTAAATTATCATTTCTTTAAATTTTAATTATAAGCATGCTTTATTCATTCTTGATATACATGAAGGTGATCAAGGGTTGTGGCTCTATGCTCGTCTAAAAGTTCTAACTGTGCTAATTGATCTTGAAGATAATCCTCTATAAAATGATATCTTTAATAGATATTTGAATGGAAGGAATTTTGACATTGAGGGGGAAAATTTATTTGGTACTATAAATGAAATAAAAAGAGGTAACCCATGTAGGTGTTTGGATACTAGTACAATAATCCCACAAAGTAAAATGAATGCAAAGATGCCAATCTTTTCGAACCTCATTGATTATTTTGGTTAACATATTGATATGGTTTTTATTTGATGCCTCAACTTATCCATTAGATTTTGGATAATAAGGTGATGAGAAACTTAACTTAATGCCAAAGTAATCACATAAATTTTGGATTTGATTATTTTTAAAAGATTTCTCATTATCTTTAATGATTTTATACAGGACATAAAATGAAATATGATGTGATGATTAATGAAATCAAAAATATTATCTACCTTGGTTAAAATAAGGGAAATAACTTCCACCCATGTAGTGAAATATTTCGTAACAATAATGATAAAACTATGTCATTGGGAAGATTTGGGATTAATCTTCCCTATAAGGTCCAAATCCCATTAGGAGAAAGGCCAAAAGTCCCTGTCTACTCATAATGAATGACTATAGATATGATATAAGTTAGCATATTTTTGACACTTCACCAATTTCTTGACATACTCACAACAGTCTTGATTCATAGTGGGCCAATAATATCCTAATTGCATAATTTTCTTGGTGATAGTTAAACCACTAAAATGGACACCACATATTTCATCTTGAGTTTCATTAATTTTGTGGCTTGATTTATAATTATATAGACAATGGAGGAAAATACCATCAAATCCCTACTTATAAAACACACCCCCTAGTATTACCTATTAAGAATTTCACTGCTAAAAAGAACACTTAGATTTTTTGGATAAATATCAAGGAATGATAACTTTAGATAAATAATCAAATATTTATGTGCCATAGATCCACATGGTTTTCCTCTATAGTATGAATAGACAAAAGATAATTTTTGGTATTAGAAGGTTGATTGAACTTGCAAATAAGGACAAATAATTTAGAATCCTAGGAAGAGGATGGGATAAAGGAGGCCAAAGAAGCCATGGTATCAACAAACTTGTTGGTTGATTGAGGAGTGGTCTAGATGGCATAATGATTAAAGTTGGCTAACAACTATTATTATAATGTCTTATACCTTTGGATGATGTTATTATTGTACTGATATATGATATTTATTTGATTTATTACCAATTAGGAGTCCCTAAAGATATGAATCGATTTGACACCTAGAGTGAAGGCTATTTGGAGACCTATAATTAGGGATTCATATTCTACCATATTATTAGTATAGTTGAAATCAAGCTTAAAAGATATGTGGATAGGAAAACCTTTAGGTGGTATTATAATAATCCCTACTCCCCCTCCGCATTCACATTTATATCCATCAAATCATAATGTCATTTGATTTTCAAGATCTTCCTAGGATGTGGAGGTTATGGCTTCATCAAAGAATTCATAGCTATATGGTAGAATATCAAAAAGGGGTGATTTATCCAATTTATCAGCAATGATATGCCCCTTAATTGACTTTTGATTAAGGAATTTGAGATAAAACTCAATTAGTAGCATTAACCATCTTTCCATCCATTGATTTTTATAGGGTTTTAAATGCATGAACTTAAGAGGATCAATATTGGTAATCACATAAGTCTTGTGATTAAGAAAATAGTGGAGAAGCTTATAAGCTATAAATACTAGGATAAGTATAATATTTTAATGTGTGTGTAAAGTGTCTAATACTCAACCAAAGTATGGATAATATAATAAACCACTTGATATCTATGTTGATCATCTTGAAGGGAAAGCATGGCACCTAATGCATGATCTATAGCTGAGATATTTAAGTAAAAAGGCTTATCTTCTCTTGGTAGAATAAGGATAGGGGGAGATAAGAGATAATTCTTAAGAGTATCAAATTCCACTTGATAATTCATATCCCACACAAATCAAGTGTCTTTCTTAAGAAGGTGATAGAAAGGTTGACATTGGTTTGACAATTTTGAACTTTGACGATACTTAAGGTTAGAGAGAGGTAGAATATCTATAATGGCCTTAATATTAGTAGGATAGACCTAAATTCCTCTAAATAAAATGATAAAGCCTAAAATATTACCTAATAAAACTCCAAAAACACACTTTTTAGGGTTAAGATGAACATTATATTTGATCAAATGAGTGAATACTTGCTAAAGGATGGATAAGTGATCCTTATAATGCCTAAATTTATTATGGAGATCATCCACATAATATTCAATGATGTTTGAATTATATCATGGAAAATATAGGTCATAGCTCATTAGTAAGTTGCTCGTACACTCTTTAAACCAAAAGGCATGAACCTATAATAAAAATTCCCCCATGGGATAATAAAGTAGGTTTTATGTTGATCTTATGGGGGAATAAGGATTTGATTTTAACCATTTAATCCATCCATGAGTGACAACATCTCATGACCTATAGTGAGGTCCACGAACTAATTGATATTAGAAAGGGGAAAATCATCTTTTAGATAAGCAAGGTCAAGTTCATGAAAGCTAGTACAAAGGTATAATCCCCCTATGGGTTTTATGATAGGTACTATGTTAGATACCCATTGAGGGTAATTGATAGGTTGGATAAAGTTAATAGATAACAACCATTGCAATTATTCTTTAATAAGAAGTGCTTCACAAGGATGTATTTTTTGAAGGTTTTGATTCACTAGTTTAGCTTTGGGAATGGTGTTGGAGAGTTTTCATGATGATGTCATGGAGGTGTTTTGGTGAGTGGATCAAGTGCCTTGATAGTCTATGTGATAATGACAAAGTGTGTAATGTGCTTGTCCTAGTTTGCTTGAAGTATGATTGGTTGATATTAAGTGTTTACATGGAGAAAGATGTTTAGGGATGAGTTTAGAATATGTATCATGTGTAAAATGTTATAAAGATGTTTTATATTCTTTGAGTGTTTGTGTGCATGAGTGAATTATGTCTGGCTTATCATAATTTTCATCTAAACACTTTGGGTCTAGTAGCAAAACATCTGAGTAGGCAATTTGATGATGTCACCATTGCCACATGGGAATGAGTCAAGGGGATTTTGTCATATGTTTGTGATCAAACTAGTCCCTAGTTGTTATGTGCTAGATTTAAAGTCATGCATTAAAGTACAGTCAAAGATATGAGGATACAAAGTTGGCTTCTTAGTTAGAATTCCTTGTTTTCTCATACTTGGCCAAATTTGCATGTGGATAAAAAGAATCAAGTAAGCATGTTTATAATGTCATCATTTATACATGTGGAGGTTTCATGACAAAATGATGATATGGGTTTGTTCATTTTTATGCCTAGTTTATTTGTGCTAAATTTTAGATCATGTGATGAAGCACATCAAAAGATATACATATGCAAAGTTTGGTTCTAATTAGTTTGGCTATATTTTACATCCTTAACCAAATTTGTGTGTGAAAAGAAAATATGAGTAAAAATTTTGATGATTTTATTTCTTGCACTTGTGAAGGTGTCAAGAGAAACTAGTCATATAGGTTTGTTTAGTTTTGATCATAGTTGATTTATGATAAAATTTAGATCATGCAATGAAGCACATAAAAATATATGATTATTCAAAGTTGGCCTCCCAAATAGTTTTTGACATAGTTGGCTCGGTGATAGAATATTTTGAGAAGGCATTTTCATGGTGTTATATCTCACACACACGAAGGTTTTAGGAGTAGTTTGGTATATGGTTAGATTCCTATTTGAAATGATAAAATATAGTGAAATTTGTAGTACATGATATTTATCATAGTAAAATATATATCTATCCAAATTTTACCTTCTATTTATATTGAAATGGTCCCCATAGTCATTTCTACATAAGTTAAAGTTCAAGCAAGATTGATGGTGTGCATTGCTCTAATAATTTAGGAAGCAAGGAGATAAGGATAGGTGCATGACGTTTAATTATTGGTAAAAGGTAAAGGATAAGGATATAATGGTAAGTTTTCATATATATTGATCAAATGGTAAGATTTGATAGTTAAAGACCTAGTTGACCCAAGAGATTGACAGAGCACGTGGAGTCAACATTACAAAAGTGCACAAGATGAGTTTTAAATGACTAAGGTTTAACATCTAAGCATTGGTGTCTATGTATTGAATTTTAGATGAGATATATAGTGTGAGATTTATCCAAATCTGAGAGGACGTGAGATATAAGCATTGTGTTCAAAGGTTAACTATGATCATTTGTATTTGAGTATTTGAATTTGTAAAGGAAAAACTAGTATATGGTTTTTGAACCATATCTTTTGATGCAAGCGTAATTTTCTCATGAAGTAAAAATAAAAGTGGTAGGGGACTCCAAGGCACATATATAACTATGGATTTGAAGATATGGAATTTTTTAAAGTCAAATATGTGGTGTTTCAAAGTTGAATGTGTTTTTGTATATGTTCTATAAGTGACTGAAGAAGGATATTTGATCTTGTGTTGATATTGTTTCAATATCTATTGATGAATTGGATATTGGGGAGTGTATTATACTCTATGAGGATGCTCTATGTGGAGTTTGGATGTGTGATAAATCTATCTTGAGTATGAACAATGCTTAAGAAGTTGATTGTGTATTCATTTATGATGTTTATGTGCACCATGTTAGTGTTTAATTTGTTTGAGCATACGTAGAGGTGAGATAAGATGACTACGATCATTTGAGGATGTAAAATGGGACATAATGAGTGGAACCATATATTTAAAAATGTTCATGTTTTAATTTTTTGTTTGAGGGTGTGCTAAATGGGTGAATAGGTCTCCATGAGACCTATAAGAGGTATAAGGGCCTTATTAAAAGGTGTAGCTATTTAAAGGTGACCCATAGATGTTATGGCTAACTTAGAAAGTTTTTTTTGAGTCATGTATTTGTGTGAGAGATGACTTAAGGGACTATTCATGCCTAATGGCTGACCAAGGTTTTGATTATAACGTATGTTCTATAAATAGTGGAACCAAAGATGGTAGTCTCTACACTTCAAGTAAGAGATAAAGGAGAGATTTGAGAGAGGTTTGTATGTATGAATTATGGATTGAAGGAGGGTTAGAGTGCCCTAAATATGTTTTTAAGAGAAAAATATATTAAGGACTATTTGTATGACCTATAAGTCCTAATTCTATTGGTAGAATAATGCTCTTATAGATTAAGGATGAGCAAAGGTGAAGAGTGATAAGCAGAGGTCCATCATCAGGTGTGGTAGACATAATTTTATATGTGGATGTGTTTATATGTGTTGTTGTGAAAAATCAACATATAAGGTGGTTACAAACTCTTTTCAAGGTGAAACTTGCTAAAAGTCTAGTTTTTGTTGTAACTCAACTAAATAGGTGTTGTAGCACCTTATGTGATTATAGTCTCACTAAATAGGGATTGTAGTTACTTGATCAGTTGTAGTTGGTATAAATTAGATCTTGTATTATAAGTTATTCCATTTTTATGTTCTAGTAGGTTTTATTTCCCAAGTGGGTTTCCCATATATGTCATGTGTTATGTGATTGATCTTGCATTATCTCTCTTGATCATTTATATAAATTATGTTTATGCTTCATGAATTCTTGTTGTATATGATTAAGTGTTTGTAAAGATTAGAATTGAAGATGGATTATTTTATCTCACTATTTTACCGCCCCCCCCCCCTCTCAGTGATTTTACATCTAATAATTGGTATTAGAGTAGGTCCTTTGGTAAATGCTTGACAACTTGAAGGTGATCTAAAGTATAGTATGGGTAGTCATCAAGGAGGTTTCTCTACTAAGAAATCACTCATGTTAAATGGATAAAATTATGATTTTTTGAGTACAAGGAAGAGGACATACATTATGTCCCTAGGGTTTGATGTATTGCAATCTATTCTAGATGGTTATGTTGCTCTTATTACTCATCCATCTAGTGCTTCAAACAAGAAGTTGTTTGAGAAAAAATTTAAGGTAATTAATGCTATCACTTGTGGTATTTTAGAGACTAAATACACCAAGGTAATCCATTATAAATCTACTAAAGATATATGGAACAAAATCTAGATCAATTTTAAAGGAGATTCAAAGGTTAAGCTTGTTGAGTTACAAACTCACATAAGGCAATTTGAAAGTCTCAAAATGAAGGAAGAATATTATGTGATAGAGAGTTGATGAGACTATGAACACCATCATAGGTATTGGAGAGAATATTGAAGAGGCTATTGTATTACAAAAGGTATTAAGGTCTCTATCCCTCATGTTTGATCCAAAAGTTTATGTTATATAAGAGAGTCATGATCTTACTTAGTTGAAGATGGATCAATTGCATTGCACCCTTACTACATATGAGATGAGATTAAATGATGATATACCACCAAAGAAGAAATATACATTCAAGATAGAGATGGATCCTAAAGATAATTTCCAAGGTAATAAATCTAAAGAGGATGCCATATCTGACATTGATGAGGTTGAACTATTTTCTTTGATTACTAGAAAATTGAACACAAGCTCATGAAAGTATAAGGGTAAACTACCCTTAAAATGTTTCAATTGTGGAGAGATAGGGTGTTTTTCTCATAAGTTCCCTCATAATCATGAAAATATTGATGATGAATAGCATGGTGAATGTCAAGATGAAAATAAGAAGACATGGTGAATGTCAAGATGAAAATAAGAAGTCATATAGGAAGAAAGGATTTAGAAAGTATAATAACAAGAAGTCCTTCAATAACAAGAAGAGTCTCTACACCAAAGAAGATTGTAGCTCATTAGATGAGAGTGAAGATAGTGACTCAAAATAAGATCATGAAAATGATGGTCCTATTGAAGATGAATCTATATTCATGGTTGAGGAAGGAACTTGCTCACATTATAAGGTGTCTACTTAGAGTGGTTTAGATAATGATGAACATGAGGTGGAATGTGAGACTGTATTGATGAATGATCTTGAAGAATTGAATATTGAAAATAAGATCAATAAGAAGATTAAATCCAAGCTCAAGTACTATGAAGAATAGTTTGGTGTATTTGAGGAAATATTGGTTGAAGACTCTAGGGAGCATGAAGATGTTGCCATGTTTGTTAAATATAAGTTTGAATCTATGTTTGAAATTCTAAGAGCCAAAGAAGAAGAATGTTCAAGGCATGTTTCTAAAAATGAGTCCTTAACATATGAGTTAGAGAAGACATATAGTAAGGTAAAGTAATTTTTGAGATTTGAAAAGAGATCATGTGATCTAGACAACATTTAGAGTGGTCAAAATCATTCTCGTGATAAAACTAGTCTTGGATATGAATAAGAATAAAATAATTTTACTTAAGACAAGATTAAGACTAATTTTAACTAGGATAATCATACTTTGAAGAAAAATCATCAAACAAGGACTAAATGTGCTAATAGAATGAAGACAAATCAAAAGATAGCCAAATTCCATGAGGTATGAAAGATTCAATGGTTATTGTTATACATGTAATAAATTTGGTCATAAGGATAGAGAATTCAAGAGACCTATTATAAATGAGTTTACATGGGACTATTTTGGGGGTCATCAGTCAAATAGAGTGAGGAAACTTAAGTGATTCAACTATATTGATGTGGGACACTTTGTAAACCATTGTCCACATAAGATTAGACAAGGTGAGTCCTCTTCAAAAAGGGAAGGTTGTTTTTTTTGTCATGACAAAATACATATGGAAAGATTCTACCAAAATATATAAGATAAAATATGTTTATATCAATGGGTATGATGTGATATAATTGTGAATAGAGATGTCACATTGCTATGTTTTGCAAGCAAAGGTCTATAAGTTAGAATAGGTTTAATTAGTATTATAGAGTACAAGGAAGAAGACATGTTAACACATAGAATACAAAGGTGATAAGTGTGATTCATGATGATACTATAGGTCCAATTAATTTGTTTTTTTATGGTGGACAATGATTCAGAAGTTTAAGAGTACCAAGAGGTCTCATTATCTACTCATGTTGAGAGTGAAGAGACCACGCTCAAAGAGAAGACCAAGGTATTAGTTAAATCTAGTCTTGAGGTATGTATGGATCCAAGAGAACATCTTATTATTTCTAAGCATGTATCATGAAAATACAATCAATTGTTTATGCCTAATGATGAGGTGACAAATTTTAAGGAGTATTCTTTAGATGAAAAGGTATGTCATGAATTTGTGTTGTCTCCATGTATTGTCAATCTAATCATAGAAGAAAAGGAGAATGTTGTAGTGGATGAATAATTTATTCCTCTTAAGAATTATGGTGTATAGGAGGTCTCTATCTATTATTCTTAAGAGACTCCTTTTAGTGGATAAGAAAGTTTATGTGCTCAAGATGATAATTCCAATTAGATAAGGTTTTTAGTTAAGGGGGAACAACAAGTTCATGAGTTTGCTCTAGAGGTTTTTGAAGGATATATAATATAGGATCAAAATTGGTATTTATAGATGGAATGATGAGTCTTATGCACTTTCAATAAGTTTTTGGTGATCATAAAATTTTGTGCACTTCTTTGTGATATACTCTAGGTGTTTTATGGTCTGATGGTATGTTGAAGCCAAATTGAAGATTTTTGAGTGCTCTCAGTTATCTCAATTTTTACTTAAGGGAAAGCAAGCCTAAAAATGGGTTATAGGAATTATATGTTCCCAAATGTGTGAAGGTTTATTTTTTGTTCCATAAGTTTGTGATGGGTGTCTCCAGGTGTGCAAGAAGTTTTAGATATTTTCATTGACCAGAAGGAGGTTTATTGACCCTATTTGTTTTGAGATTCTAGGGTTTTGGGCTATGTTATAAAAGTGTTTTACCTTGTGAATTGACATATAAGGCTTCTTAATATGTTTAATGGGAAAATGGGTGCTTCAATCAATCTCAAAAAATAATTGAAGGTTTTTGGTTCTCAAATTATTCATTTTTTTGTCAATATGGATGGGTAATTATCTAGTAGGTTTGTGAAGTATGTTATAGAGTATGATCTAGATAATGATATTGTTTTCTAAAGGGGGCATATGATATTGATACATATATGAATTTTCAGGTCTTGAAGATGTGTCTATTAAAAAAAATGGGCTCTACAAGTTCCAAGTAGGGCTACAATGAGGCTAGACATACCTAGTTTGAAGAAGAGTGTTTTTTGCTCAGTTTATCCAAAAAATAAAGGTATATGTGTTTCAAGGTGAGATTTCAAGTTTTTTTAGTGTATGTTTCCTATTTTTTGATTGGTATGAAGTTTTTTTGGTGGTCCTTATGGTATATTGAGTGAGAAGGTTAATAAGCATATGTGGTGATTCTTCATGGTGTGTGGAGATCTAAAAATGATCAAAAGGTGTAATTACTCAAACTTATTAGGGGGAATCCCTCTGAAATGTTTATTTATGTGTTCCATCAGATTTATATGGTTTTATGTGTTCTTTCTTCATTAGTTGTAGTGATTGATTGAAGAGAGTGTTGGGATGGAGCAAGAGGATGTTGTCAAGACAAGTAGAGGTAGGATCAAGGTAAAGGGGAGTTTGTATCATATTTCCAATAAGGTTCTATCATGTTGGTGGTATTTTTAGGTGATAAATATCAAATTGTGACTAATTTTTCATTATGTCAAAGGGGGAGAAAGTTCCCATTGTGAGAATGATTGAAGAAAGAAGGTGAGTTATATAATGTTATATATGATGGTTGTTGACATCAATGATAAATGGGGAGATTATTATAGAGTTATCATGATGATGTCATGGAGGTGTCTTTGTGAGTGGATCAAGTGCCTTGATAGTCTATGTGATAATGAAAAAGTGTGTAATGTGTTTGTCTTAGTTTTCTTGAAGTATGCTTGGTTGATCTTCAATGTTGATATGGCTAGAGATGTTCAAGGATGAGTATCAAATATTGAGCATGTGAAAAAGTTCCTAATATGTTTTATATACTTTGAGTGTTTGTGTGTATAAGTGGATTTCATCTAGTTTATCATAGTTTTCATCTATATACATTAGGTCCAGTGGTAAAAAATCTAAGTAGGTAGTTTGATGATGTCATCAATGTGAAGTGAGAATGAGTCAAGGGGAGTTGGTCATATGGTTGTGATCACATTAGTCCCTAGTTATTATGCACTATATCTCAAGTCATGTGTTTAAGTGAAATCAAATATATGAGGGTGAAAATTTGGATTCTTAGTCAGAATTCATTGTTTTCCCATACTAAGACAAATTTGAATTTGGCTAGAAAGAGCCAAGTAAGCATGTTGATAAGGTCAACATTCACACACATGGAGGTGTTAGAATAAAATGATCATATGGGTTTGTTAATTATTGTGCCTAGATTATTTGTACTAAATTTTAGATCATGCAATAAAGTGAGCCAAAAGATATGCATATGTAAAGTTAAGCTCCCAGGTAGTTTGACTGTGTCTTTATATACCTAGACAAATTTGCATGTGATAAGAAAAGTTGAGTAATAATTTTGATGATGTTATATCTTGCACATGTGAAAGTGTCAATATAAATTGATCATATGGGTTTTTTTTTAATTTTGATACTAGTTGATTTGTACAAAAATTTATATCATGTAATAAAGTGAATTAAAAGATATTATTGTTCAAAGTTGGCCTCTAAGCAATTTTTTGAAATAGTTGACTTTGTGACAAAATATTTTGAGAAGGCATTTTAATGGCATTATATCTCACATGGACGAAGCTTTCAGGAGAATTTTGGTACATTTTTGGATTCTTATTTGAAAAGAAAACATATGGTGAAATTTTTAAGACCTACAATTGATCACAGTAAAATATATATGTGTCTAAAGTTGGCCTTTCATGCATATTGAAAGGGTCCCCATACTTAGTCATTTTTTGCATAAGTTAAAGTTTGAATAAGATCAATGGTGCATGTTACTCCAAGAAGATAGGAAGTAGAGAGATTAGGATAGGTTAGTGATGTTTAATGACTAAGAATAGTTATTTATCTAATGATGAGTGGGTTTTCATAAAAATTGATTGAATAGTGAGCACTGATATTTAAAGACCTGGTTGATCCATAAAGATCGATGGAACACATGGAGTCAACATTACAAGAGTACACAAGATGAGGCCAAACTTATTGAGGTTTAACCTTTTAGCATTAGTACCTATGAATTAAATTTTAGACAATATTGATGGTATGATATTGATCTAAATTTGATTTGACATGAGATACAAGCATTGTGTTTGAAGGTTAACTGTGACCGTTTGTATTTGAATATTTGAATTTGTAAAGCAAAAACTAGTATGTGGTTTTTGAACCATATCTTTTGACCTAGGAATAATCTTCTCATGAAATAAAAATAAAAGTGGTAGAGGACTCCAAGGTGAATATATAAATATTTATTTGAAGATTTTGAAGTGTGTAAAAAAAGGATATGGTGCTCGAAAGTTGACTATGTTTTCATATATGTTCTGCAAATGACCCGAGAAGGATATTCAGGCTTCTGTTGATGATGTTTCAATATATCTTAATTAATTGGATATTGGGGAATGTTTTAGACTCTATTTGGATGCTATATGTGTATTTTTGAGGTGTGATCAATCTATCTTTTTTTAATAATAATGACTAAAATTTTGGTTGTGTATTTGTTTATGATGTTTTTATGCACTAGGTCAATGTTTGAGTTGTTTCAACATATGTAGAGGTGAGCCAAGATGATTTTTATCATTTTATAATGTTAAAGGGGACATAAAGAGAGGACACATGTATTTGAAATTGATCCTATGTTCTTTTTTTGCTTGAGGGTGTGCTAAATGGGTAACTAGATCTTTATGAGACCTATAAGAGCTACAAGGGCATTATTAAAAGTTGTAGTTGCTTAAGGGTAACCCATAGATTCTATGTCCAACCTATGAAGTTTTTTTTGAGTCATGTATTCATGTGAGAGATGACTTAAGGGATAAGTCATGCCTAATGTCTAATCAAGGTTTTGATTATCATGTATGCTCCATAAATAGTGGAACCAAAGATGGTGGTTTATAGACTTTGAGTAAGAGATGACGGAGAGATTTGAGAGGGGCTTGTGTGTGTGAATTATGGAGTGAAGGAGATTTAGAGTTACTTGAGGATGATTTGAAGAGCATAATGGATTAAGGACTATTTATATGACCTGTAAGTATTAATTTTATTGGTAAAATAGTGTTCTTGTAGATTGAGGGTGAGTGAATGTGAAGAGTGATAAGCAGAGGTCCATCGTTAGGTGTTTTAGACATCAATTTAGAGGTGGATGTGTTTATAGGTGTTGTTGTGTCATCTTAGAATATAAGGTGGTTGGATCCTCCTTTTAAGGTGAAACTTACTAAAAGTCTAGTTATTCTTCTAGCTCAACTAGATAGGTATTATAGCAACTTGTGGGATTATAGTCTCATTAAATTGGGATTGTAGCTCTAGTATAAATTAGATCTTGTTATTATAGGACAATAGTAAAATTACATTTTCCAATATGTTTTAATCCCTAAGAAGGTTTCCCATGTATGTCATGTGTTATGTGATTGATCTTGCATTGTCTCTCTTCATCATTTCTATAAATGATGTGTATGCATCATGGATGTTTGTCATATCTGATTAAGTGTTTGTACAAATAAAAATTAAAGTTGGATTATTTGGTCTCACTAATTCACCCCCCATCAATCTTAGTGATTATACTTCTAATAAATGATAATGATGTTATGAAAGACTATAATCGGGCCAATTCTAGGCATATAATTATAATACCAAGTAAAATCTTGGCTATGATTAGCAAGGAATGATAAAAAATCTTGGTGTTCTTGAGTATATATGGATTGACTCATTTTGATATTTTATGAGGATTTGAGCATCCCTATGTTAATATCAGTTATGAATTTGTTTAAAAAACTAGGAGACTTGGATGGCATAATATTATTCACATATGAATCCCCTACTCCTAAATAATTTAAAATGAAGCCATCATCCTAACACTACATTACATGGAATACGGGAGAATCTTCATCTATTAGGTTATGGAATACTAAAATAAGGGATATGATTTTCCTATTACTTTGATAGTTTAATGGTTCTAGGTGAACGGTGATAATAAAATATTTTTAGGTGGGATGGAAATGGTGTCATTAATTTCCATTGGAGAATTAAGAGGGGATGATTGAGTTTCTTGAGAATCTAAGGATTGACGTACTTTGATATTTCATGGGGCTTTGAGCATCCCTATATTAATATCAGTTATGACAATATTTAAAAAACTAGGAGACTTAGATGGTATGATATTATTCACACATGAATCCCCTGCTCCTAAATAAGTTAAAATGAAGTCATCATCCTAACACTCCATTACATGGATTGAGGGAGAATCTTCATCTATTAGGTTATGGAATACTAAAATAAGGGATATGATTTTCCTATTACTTTGATAGGTTAATGGTTCCTAGTGAATGGTGATAATAAAAAAAAATTAGGTGGGATGGAAATGGTGTCATTGATTTTCATATGAGAATTAAGAGGGGAAGAGTGAGTTTCAACATCCACATCCATAGTGACATGGGATATTAAATCATGATTATCATCAACTTTAGGAGTTTTCTTAAAACTAGGGCCATGTTTCTCATGTGGTTTTCTAAGGTCATTTATCATAACCTCATAGGGTCCTTGTTCATAAAATCCTAGGCCAAAACCTATCCAAGCACATCATTATAGATAGGTTTGTGTGAATTCTAGTTTTTAAAGAAATTAGAAGTTAGATGTGAATACTTTGGCACATGTTTGACTTTACCTATATAAAAGAGATTGGTCAATTCCTCCATAGGCTATGTGCATTTGGAGATGAAGAGGTCCAAAACAAATAATGTATCCTAGATTTAGTTGGTAGGTATGTCATAAATCATGATTCCCATATTATTAAGGGGTTTATAAAGTGCTAAGCCCTAATAACTAGTATTCCCATATAGAAAATTATTGAAATGTTGAGTCAAAAGACTTTACATTAGGGATAAAGGATGAAGGTATAATAGAGCTTGTATATGTTTCCCCTAAATATAATAGAATCAAGCTATTTAAGGGGGTTAATACATCATTATTTTGATAAGTCAAGTTGTATGTCTTAAACAGATGTGGATCTACTAGAACAACATGGATCTTACCCTCATATTCAAATTTAAGACATTGGTGCAATGTGGATGGAGATTAATACATAGTGAGTATCTAATGACATCCCAATAAGATGTTATATTGAAATTACCCTTCTATCATGTATAAAAACTCAAGGAGGGTATGCATACATTCTTAAATGGGATGGATAATGTTGTCTAACATGGGGGCCACAATATCATTAAATTCTCTTAGGATGGCTGGAGATTGAGCTATAATAGTTTTAGGTAATTAGAGTTGCCTAAAATCATGTGAGGAGATAATATTTATACTTTATCCATTATTAATCATAAATATTTTTATTTGGTTTTGATTAATTTGGGTAGTGATAAATAATGGCATATCCTAGTCATTAGGATATAATTTGGATATATTAAGTGTGAAACATGATGGATGATGACTTCTGTAAAGATGCAATGAAAGATAATAGAGGATAAGATTAATTTAATTGTATCTAAGTGGATTATAAGGCCTCTATCATATCCTTTAAATATTTTATAGAGGCTTAGGTAAGTTCATATAAAGACATCTTGACAAGGACTTGATGGAGTTGTTTTAGAACTGATATCTATATCAACTCCAAAGCATTATTATTCTTTATTTTAACTAAAATAAAAAATTTATATTTTGGGACAAGTGTTACAGTATGACTATCTGTGGTAGAATCAGGAGCTTTTGTAACATTTACCTTGGCCTTGTTAGGATTTAATGTCTTAAGACCCTGGGTCTGGGATCGTGTGGTTATGTGTATTGCATCTATCTAAAATAATGGTGGGTTTAATGTATTTTCAGTTTTTCAAGTCTATAAAGTTTAAGAGGGGTTGATACTAATTGTTATCGAAGGTTCCATCTTATTTTGAAATTCATTATGTCCCTCTTGGTAATATACTAGTTCCTAGAATGGTTATGAATCTATTAGTTTGGCTATGATGATAATCATGATCAAACTATTTTAGTAAAATATCATCCTCTTCTAATAAATTTTGGACTATAAATTTTAGCATTTATAACTTACAATATCATGTCCTACTATTTTATGTTAATTTCATTTCTTGTTTTCTAGATACCATGCCAATTTTTAAATATGGGGGTTAAAAGGTTTCAAAGGCAGTAGTGTGATAAGGGAAGTTTGAAGGAGTTGATCAAGAATATTAGAGTAAGACCCCCATAATATATATTGGTCGGGTTTTTTACCTTTCAAGGCATTGACATGGAGGTTGAATTTTATTATGGGTCTTGATTATTTACATTGATTGTTTGAATACTTCTCACATAGGGTACTTTATGTTTGGGATAGGACTTTACACTTAGATTCTATAGGTAATAAGGATTTAAGGGATTATATGTTCACATTATTATTGTGAAAATATACCTTTATACTAGTATATTATTATTTAAATAGGATTCCATAATGGTGGCTTTTAGTCTCACTAAAATATGAGGTCCCAATATGGATGCTCTAGTTAGAATTGGTGGCAGAACCATTTTCCATTTTTGAATCTGGTTAGAGGTAGCAGTGATATCCTCTTTATGGAGTTCAATTATTATGGGTGGATGTTGTAAGGATTTACATCATCAAACCCCAAGTTTTTTGTTTCCACTTCTTAAAATATTTCCCCTAATTTATCTCTTTACAAGATTTTTCTCATCCTAAGCTATAAGGGAATCTAGTTTTGGAGTTAGTTGAGGTAATGTATTAGTCCTATAAAGAGAGAGTAAGGTAGAAGGGAAGGTTATGTTATGAAAAGGTGTTGTAGTGAATAAAGGAGTGGTATGCATATCTTATGGGATATCTAAAAAAGTATCCTCCTTGATAGATTTCTTATCCTTTATTTTTAATTTATTGTCTTGAATGGGTTTAGATAATGGTTCCTTAAGAGGATCCCAAATAATGAGATCTGAAAAACCTAAGTGAGTCTTGAAAATAGTTATATTTGATTTGGATGGTTGCAAAACATATCTTATATGGAGATCTAGGATTTTAGGTATTTTGGAAGGTGATTCAGAAGCACTACCAACCTCTTTACATAGAATTTGATCATGGATTGTACTTATCACATGGGTCTCATGATCTAAGGTGAATCATGAGTTAGATTATATGGAATTAGATGTAGAGGGATGGTTGGGGAATGATTACCTAAAGATATCTATAGATTGATTAGGAGGAACATTAGGATTATCTAACTATAATTTTCCTTGGTTAACAAGGTTTTGAACTAGACCCTTGAATTAGTGACACCTATTGACATCGTGACCTGGTACATGAACTAGTAGTTGTAGAAGTTATTTTATTTTAAACAACTGGGCTTGGGGTGAGATTCTTCAAGTGGTATAACTAGAGTAAGTTTGATAATATAATAGTTTAAGATCTTGTCTAAAATAGAAGAATATGATTCCCCTAAGGGTGTGTATTTCTAAGGAAGAAACCATGTTAATAGTTTTTGTTTTTGTATTTTGGAGGTAGAGGGTTTGGATTGGTTCTTTGTCTATGGAGGTGCTTATTTTAATACCATAACATTAGTAGTGCCTTTAGTTTAATATTATTAGTTTCTTTTGAGCGATCAGGTTTGAAGTTCTTATTATGTAACTTAACATTTCCTTCTTCTAAAGCTCATATTTTTAGTTTATGGGCCATGTAAAAGGCCTCATCAAAAGTCTTGAAGGAATGCACCCATAATGTTGATGAGATAAGCTTAGCAAATGATCTTATAAATAATTTGATTAATACTAGTTGAGTAAATAAAAAAGTAGGTTAGTTTATAATACTTCACTTTCTAGCCATGAAATCAATGATAGATACATCATCAAATTTCCTAATGTCATAGAGGTTAGTTATGGTTACTTTCCTTATGATGTTAATGGAAAAGTGTTATAAAAAGATTTGGGCCTGTTGTCCAAAAGAAAATAGGGAGTGTTGAGGGATATAACTATACCAGTCTAAATTTGGTCTAGATAATGACATGGGAAACATTCTTAGGAGGAGAGCATCATCATGAGCTATGAGATAACAAGTGTGTCTAAATTATCTAATATGTTATCAAGGATTTTCCTTGTGTTGAAATCTCATAAATTTTAAAATTTACCATTGTGAGGGGTATGGTATAATAGGGATAGTTGTATTAATGGTGTCATTATATATTTTTTCATAGGTGAGCATATATTTTTCCCAAACGTAGAGGATTCTAGATTTTCCATCATATTCATAAAGATGTTCAAAAGGTCATGTTGGATATTATATTGAGGAATAACCACTACAACATTTTATTGTGGGTGTTGATAGGCATGAGATAAAAATCATGTATAAATGCTCTAATATGTTGGCAAGGATCTTTCTTGTTTTGAAATTTCATAAATTTTAAAAACTCCCATTGTGAGGGGTATGGTCAAATAGGGAGATCTAGATTAATGGGTTTATTATAGATTTTCTCATAGGTAAGAATATTTTTATGTCCAAATGCAGAGGATTCTATATTTTCCATCCTACTCATAATGATTTTCATAAGGTCAAGATAGGTATTACATTGAAGAATAATCCCTAAGACATTTTTTTATGGGTGCTGATAGGTATGGAATGGAGTGGGAAAGGGTTGTGACAAGGGGTAACCAATAGAAGTGGTCATAATAGGTTTGGATATAACCACATATTATGGGGCTTGTAAGGGTATATTTTATAATGGGAATGAGTAAAGGTAAGTGGATCCAAGGGCTTGTGAGGGAGATAAATATTCAGTAGTGAATGGGACATACTAATGAGGAAATTAACTTTTGGTAAATTATTGTAAAGGTTAGGTTTGAGGATTTGAAGCTATGCTAGTTTGGATGGGTGGGAGAGTTGTAGGGATTGAAATTACTAAGTTATAATTTGAAGTAGTGGGATGTGGAGTAAGCTTAAGTTGGGGTGTAGTAACATTTTGGGCTTGGATACTAATCAGATATGGACTAATAGATACTACTAAGGGTGGATTGTTCAAAGGTTATGATGTGTTAGTATTAGAACATATTAAGGGAGGATTGTTAAGAGAGGAAACCATGGATGTAATGAGCCCTTCAGGGCCCTATAGGGGCATGCCAAAAACATTCTTGGAAGATTAGGTGTGAGAGAAAAATGGAATATGTATGGCTCAAGTACTAGGGTAATTATTAAGGGTAATTGTATTACTATTAATATGCTACCAAATCAAGGATCTTCATGTGTATAGAACTAGGGAATACCCTCCCTTATAGACTCAAGAGAGGTAGGAGGACACATGTGTTCTCTATGGATGAGGATGAGGTTGAGGATTCAATTTATTTTAAGGACTATTTTCACATCAAAACCATGTATCACTATAAGTAAATAAATGAAATAAAAAGGTAATAATATTAGTTTTATTATCTCATTTTAGTAGAAACAAACACACACACTACCAAATGTACTAAAAATATTTTACTTTTTTTAAAACTAATTTTAGATTGTGGTAATGAAAAGGGTCAATGAGGGTAATAAAAAATGGTAATCTAAAGATGGTTTTGGGTTTTATTTAAGGATGGGAACCTATATACATGAAGGTATGTTGATGCCTAATTCCATGTTAGAAGAAAGTGTGTGGCTTGGTATTAGGGCCTACCCCTCACTTCACACACCATAGCAATAAGGGTGTTGGTTGCTTAGACTTTATACTTCTTTCCAAAAAAATTATACTCAGATAGTAAACCAAGTCATTTTTACCCTTGGTGATGAAATCCAAGTGGGTCCACCTTAGGTATGAAAATGTTTCAATGTTTATTTTAAGATTATGTGGTTGTTTTTGTGTGTGAGAAAGTGTGATTACTATGATATATTAATCTTCCTAGATTACTATAGTGAATTATCTAAGAAAGCAAAGGATGAATGTAATTATTTTTAAATATTAAAATAAATAGTAATATTTTTTGTATTTTTCTCTTTGTTAGTGAAAGTAAAAAATCAATAAATTGCAACAAGTAAACAATTTCATAATGAAAATAACAATAATAATGAGACCTTAGGGGTCTCACCGAGTGTGAAAAAATATTTTAGTATTTTTTTAGTTCATTTCCTTAATAAAATTAAAATACTAAAAATGTAAATGATATATGGTTTAAATAGGATTACCTATCATGGGGGATGCACACCATTGATACAATGAGGTGGGAGCTCCTTTTTGGTTAGGAAGGACTACCTACACAATAAAGATAACTTGGATAAGATTAGATTAATTAGATAGATGGGTAGACTACCTAATATAAGATCAATTTTAAGATGTGGTACACTTCCTTAGAGGGATGTAAGTCCATTATTTTATGCAATAAAGTGTATAATATAAAGAGATAAATTACAATAAAGCATGTGATGAGATTATGAAACTAAAATGAGTCAAATCAATCTACTACATAGATATTATCAAAGTATTCATTACAGTATGTTATGGATAAGTCTTCTTGTTCTTTCATTGATTCTATTTGTTTGATGATGGATTCTAATGTCAAGATAAAAATAATCATAACAAGTCTTAAGTCAAAATATATGTCACTTTGATCAGTAAATAATGGGTGAGAAACTATGGGTAAGATGTGAATTGAAACCACATCATGTATAACACCAGGTAAGGTCATCTATAGATAGCAATACATGATTTTAGGACATAGAAATAGTAAATTGGAAACACTTAAGATTGTTAATCTAGTTTTGAGCTGTAGCTATAAATAAAATTATAGGAATCAATGTTGATTGTCTTAATACTGATATCAATTAGGTAATCAATGTCATCTAGAAGGAAGCATGGTTGATCCTCATAGTAAGTGATGAAAGACTTAGGATAAGGGCATAAGGAGGGCTCTAACATTTCTAAAAGGTTTAGAGACTGATTACTAGTTTATCTAAATAGACTTATGATAGTAAATAAATTATAAATGAATAATGTAGTAATCAAAAATCATTTAAACATACAACATACATACCTATGAAAAAGCTTCATATGCTACAAAGAAATATGTCATTTATAAGGATGTCTTTGGCCTTAGACAGAGTGTGGATAGGATTAAACATGAATGGCATTCTTATATAGTACTCCATGGGAATTTTGTGAGTGTTCTAGTGTGTAAAAATTATTATCTTTCAGCCTGAGGTTAGACTAGCTATAAACTGACATTGATCCTAATAGGATATATGACGATCATAAAGATCATTACCAATTCAATCCAAGTTTAACTTTTTGGTTATAACAACTCAAGATCATAGATTAGACTTAGTCTTGATTTGTTTTTAATGGGTCTCAAGTATGTAGAGGTTGTTAGAGAGGTTAAAATAACTTACCCCTAAAAATCTTGGAGAGATTTTACTAGATTTAAAGATGGTTAACTAATTACCTAGGTAAAATGATAATTAACTAGATTATTTACACAATGTTAGATGGCAAATGGTAAAACTATATTAACTGGCGTAAAAAGGGTAGGTAAGGAGTAAGATATATTTATTTGTGTAAATTTATAGTATATACATTTTCTCCTTTTTATTGAGTAGTTTATGAAAACTTATCATAAGATAAAAATTAGGATGGGTCTAATGACCTAGGTTTTAATGTGAGGAGGTATTATCCCTTAAACTAGGAGATGGTGAAGGATAATTAGGTGTAAATGGGTTTTAAAATGAGACGATAATGGATAGGGTAGATAGAAAATGAGCATTAATGATGTAAGGATAAGCATGAACTATAATGTTGCACTAACAGAATATAAGATATACTAAATAGGAATGCCCCAAGGCAAATAAATAATTGATTACCACAAATAAGAATGTGAAAGCTTTATCAAAGGTAGTAAAGAGGGTAAAGGCTAAGATGGGTTCACCAAAGCATCCAATGTGCTTGGTATGTGTGTGATACCTAGGGATAAAATAATCTCAAGATGGGGTATATTTTTAGGATCCATATGGATTAAACACTAAAATAAATGTAGACCTCAAAATATTTTAAGACCATTAGGGGTTCTATGTGTACAAGCTAGTAATATTGGGTAATAAATGATAGGATAGTTGTAACAAAAGATAACTTAAGTAGACTTGGAATAGGGTTATAATGATGTAAGAGATTTGTAAGTAGTGCAAAAATACCAAAATGGACCAAATATCCATTGATCTAATGGATCGATACTAATTAGGAAAGAATTAATGATGATCAATGAAGAATTGACATTAATTTGAAAGGGATATAAATAGGCCATTGAATGGCTTCAACACTCCTTGAAAATGAGATTGTGTGAGTTGAGCCAGAGCTAAAAATTTGATACATATCAATCATATTGAGTGAGATATACATGATGGAGGCTAGTGAGAGTGGATGATGATTATGAAAATCTCAAGATGAGTTAGGGGTAACATGTTTTTGGTGTTTTTGTGAATTTTTTTAATTTTAGCATTTTGAGCTAGTTTTAGGGTAGGGTTTAATAGGGATCAACATCGATATAAAATTATTTTTGATTGACCACTAATCGATTAGGGGTCAACACCAATCTACAAATAATTAATTTACTAATGACCAATTGAGATCGATCTAGTAAGGGTCGATGTTGATTCTTAAGGGATAATAAAAACTTAGTAGATAGAATTAGTTGGTAGAAAACTAAATGAATCTAGGGGAATATGGGATTTTAGGCATATGTATTATTGATAATGTAAGACTTAGTGACACCTTTTATAGAGAGACTATGGGAGGTGATTGGAGATACAAATTGGAAGCATCTCAAGGTAGTAGGCCTATAAAGGTTATGTCACTATCATCAAGTACACCAAGATTGAAGTATATTAGTGGAGCTATTAGAGTGATGGGATCTAGACATAGGAACTTTTTGTATAATGATAGGGGAGATGATTCTGACCCTAGAGGACATTTATAAGATATTATAGCTACTAGTGAATGGTACATAGATCATCTTAGTGGGTGAGAGAGGATGGTCAACTGGATCGACATGATTGTATGGGGATGTTGTTACAAATATTGGTTTTAGTGTAGGAGGCTTTAGTTCTGAGGCACTATATGATTAAGATCATGATGGGATATGGGTTATTACCATGATGATAATATGGCCATATTATCATCATGGTAATAACTCATATCCCATCATGATCTTAATCATATAGTGCCTCAGAACTAAAGCCTCCTACACTAAAACCAATATTTGTAACAACATCCCCATACAATCATGTCAAATATTATCATCATGGTAATAACTCATATCCCATCATGATCTTAATCATATAGTGCCTCAGAACTAAAGCCTCCTACACTAAAACCAATATTTGTAACAACATCCCCATACAATCATGTCAATGCAGTTGCCCATCCTCTCTCACCCACTAATATGATATATGTACCATACACTAGTATCTATATATCTTAATATGATTTTGTATTCTTAGGTGGATGGAGGTTCTCATGGAGACTAATAGAGGTGCTTGTAGACATGTGAGAAAACCAAACAATATTTGTGTGGGTTTTGACCGTACTAGCATAGATATACAAAGAATTTTGGGGGTAAATGACATAATGTCATTATGGGATAGATGTTATCTATGTGATATAGTGTTGGGAATATGAGCACATCAAAATAGTGCAGCCACCAGGGTTACCTAGAATGGATTGGAACCAATTTGCCTTCAATGTTGGTTTTTTGTGATAAAGGGATGAATTTATGCATCCACATGGATAAAAGAGAGTGAAGGATTTATATTATTATATATAGGTGCTAGAGGAGATGGAGGAGGATGAGGTGATATGGAGGCCCTATTTTAGATTCATAGTGTGGCCAAGGAGGGAGATAGAATTGGTGGTAGGACATCAAATGAGGTGTTTATGGAGGAGACACCTAGAGCATTTGGATATTTTCCAATTTGGATGAATATGGTGATGTTTTAGGTTATGGTATGATATAATTGAGCCATTTCAGGTATATAGGAGAGATGAATTGAAGGTGGAGCTACCTGAGCCATAGTTTATAGGGCTAGAGCTACTAGTAGAGGAGGAGACAAAGGGAGTGGGCATAGATGATACTAGAGTGATAAAGGGATTTTTATTATGTATGTTGGATCAACATGGAGGGGTAGAGGAGAGGGTGGTGTGATAGAGGTGGGAGATGGAAGATGTAGAGGCTATATATGGGGAAGGTTGATGGAGATATATAAGTAATTATGGAAGAGAGGGATGTATCTCAAGGAGAGTATTCTAGAGTTGTTTTTAGTGAGACCAACTATAGGAATAGCTTAAAAAAATATAGTAGAGTTATGATGAATTAAATAATAATTATGATGAGGAATTCCAAGTATAAGATAGATAACATGATCAACATGAGAGGCTTCAGGTACTAACAGGTTCAATAGGGGGAGTAGTATCAGGATCCATTGTAGGAAGAGGGGGATAGGGTAGGAGGATACGGCCTCTAAGGAGTGTGAAATTGGATAGATAACAAGATGTTTTAGTGGAGTTGAGATATTATGAGAATATTTTTATATATCAGTTACCAAAGGTTACTAGATATGCTAACCACATAGCTAGGCAAGGTTAAACTTTACAAGGAACACAGACTACTACAGATAGTGTGGGGAGTGTGCTACATGGGAGTGATAGGAGTGATGGAGGAGGAGATGGAGGTGATAGTGAAGTAGGTAGAATGGATATCTTCCTAAGTCATATCTAGTTTGTTGAGGAGTCATATATATGGATAACTATATGGACTGGTTATATACATACTACACATTATGACACTTTATGATGTACATTTAATTTATGGATATATATTCATGAATATTTGTTATTCATATTTATTACATACACTTGTATTATGTGATTATGGATTTGGATTATATGGATTACACTTATATGTAACTTGAATTTAGTTGCATTATGTATTATATTGATTATGCAGTGTTTTCATGGATTATGATATTTAGATTATGTGATGTAGGTTTCATCTTGATTATAGATTCATGTGTGTGTATTTTAAATGGATTCATAGTGGATTATGGATTTTTAATTGCATTTGATAATTTATGGTGTATTATGGATTTATGACATATTTTTATATGGATGTTATATTACATGGATTGTGCTTAAATGACTTTTATTTTTTTATTATACTTATTATATTATATGTATGGGATTTTATATCATGGTTTATTATGAAATATGTAAATTTTACATGAATTAAATGTTTATTAACTTATCAAGGATGCATGACTCATAATTGGCTAGGACCTTAAACAATGCTAAGCCCCTTATTTCTTTTGCATATATGCCCTTTTATCCAATGCTAATGAAAATCCTTGATAATCTCTTATCAACTAGATTCATAGATACTTGGTTTTAAAGAAAATGGGATTATAGGAATGGGGGAAACACTTAATTCTCTAGGAACACACATGTTTTATTTTTTTGATATTTTAAATCCTTAATCTAATCCATGTATATATATAACCTGATCAATGCAAAAAAAATACAAATTTAATGAAAGATAATCAACAAGGGTAGCTTTTGTGATATATAATTTTTATTTCATAGATTTTTATAAGATTTTTTTTAATAGGAAATTGATCAATGTGATAAGTTTCCTAAATCATAGGCATATATCCAATATTCAAAGGAATGGTTTAAATGTCTAGATATATGTATCTTAGTAGTTGTCCTTTAAGGGATTAGTCTATAATTTCACCTTTTTTCTTGATTTTGATAATAGTCATCCTTCAAGGGATCAATATATCATTTAATATTTTATTTATTTTGATATCCCAAACCATTTTTCCATGGATTAGACCTAAGGCCACCTAGGGTGTTTTCATAGGCTATAGAATAAGGCCATGTGTTATTCCTTTCGAATAAGGTTTTAAGGTGATGTATGATTAGAAGATAATGATTTGGGTTTCCACTCTACATAAAATGGATCCAATCTAGGAAAAAATGTTATGAAAATGGCCATGGTTTTTATATTTAAGGATAAAATGTGTATACTACCATAAATCCACATGATTCTTGATCATTATGGGGTCTATTTAAATATAGGGGATAACTTTTTATCAGAAATTATGTTGACTAACATTTGTAATAGGATTATTAATAGTAGAAAGGAAGTTGATGCAAGGCATTAAGATTCTCAAGTTATATTTTTCCATCAAGGGAGGCCAAACAATATGCCCCATATCCATATTTATTAGTGATAATATAAGGTCTAAGCTAATTAGGATCAAACATTCCTCATTTACTTCTTTCCATATTTGTGACATGTTGATTTTATTTAAGGATAAGGTCATCGATATTAAGTTATAATTCCTTTAAATGTTGATTATAGACATGTTTTATTCATTATTTATATACATGAAGGTGATCAAGGGCTATGTCTTGATGCTCATCTAAAATTTTTAGTTGTGCTAATCAATCTTGATGATAATCTTCTTTAGAAATGATATCTTTAAGATAGATTTGTAGGGGAGAAATTTGGACCTCGAGGGGGAGAAATTATTTGGTACCATATAAAAAATAAAAGGGATATACCCTATATGTGTTTGTATACTAGTTAGATAAGAACATAAATAAAAAGGAATGTGAAGATGTCAATCTTTTCCAACCTCATTGAATATTTTGGTTAACATCTTGACAAGGGTTTTGTTTGATGCCTCAACTTGTCTGATGGATTACGGATAATAAGGTGATGAGAAACATAGCTTAATTCCAAATAATCACATAAATTTTTGACTTTATTATTTTAATAAGATTTCCCATTATCTTTAATGACTTTATATAGGACACCAAAATGACATATGACATGATGATTAATGAAATCAACAATCTTATCTAATTGGGTTAAAATGAGGGGAATAACTTCCACCCATTTTGTGAAATATTAAATAGTAGTAATGATAAATCTATGTCACTTGGATGATTTTGGATTAATCTACCCTATAAGGTCCAAACCCCATTGGGAAAAAGGTTAAAAGTTCATGGATACTCGTAACACATGACTAAGGATATGGGATAACTTATCATGTTATTGGCACTTCATGAATTTATTCACATACTCACAATATTCTTGATTAATATATGGCCAATAGTATCCTAAACATAAAATTTTATTGGTGATATTTAAACCATTGATATGACCACCACAAATTTCATCATTAATTTCTTTGATCGTGAGGCTTGATTCATAATTTTGGAGATAATGGAGGAGAATACCATTCGATCCTTGATTATATATCACAACCTATAGTATTACATACTAATAATTTCATTTTTAAAAAATATACTTAGCATCTTTTGATAAATTTTAAGGAATGATACCTTTAGATACATAATTAAATATCTGTGTACCACAAATTCACATGGTTTTCCTCTATAGTATGGATAAAAGGAAGATCAATTTTGGTATAATAAGGTTGATTGAAATTATTAATAAGGAAAAATAATTTAGACTCATGGATATAGGATGGGATAAAGGAGACTAAATAATCTATGGTATCAACAAACTTGTTGGATGACCAAGGAGCATTCTGGATGACATAATGGTTAAGGGTGGTTAACAACTATTATAATAACATATTATACCTCTTGAGGATGTTATTATTGCATTTATATATTAAATTTATTTAATTGACTACCAAATTGGAGTCCCAAAGGATATGAAGTGATTTAACTCCTAGAGCCAAGGCTATTTAGAGATCTATAATTAGGACTTCATATTTTATGATATTTTAGTATAGTCAAAATCTAGCTTAAAAGATAGGAGATATGAATTCCTTAATGTGGTATCAAAATAATCCCTACTCCCCATCCACATTTTCATTTATATATATCAAATAAAAATGTCATTTGATATTCAATATCTTCATGTGATGTGGATTCTATGGCTTCATCAGGGAATTCATAGGTAGATGGTAGATTATCAATAAGGGGTGCTTCAACCAATTGATTGGTAATGATATGCTCCTTAATTGACTTTTTTTAAAGGAATTAAAGATAAAAATTAGTGATTAACATTATCCATATTGTCATCTATTGATTTTAATAGGGTTTTGAATACATGAAATTAAGACAATTAGTATTGGTAATCACATAAGTCTTATGATTAAACAAATAGTGGAGAAGCTTGGAATCTAAAAATACAAAGACCGAGAATAATATTTCAAAATGTATGTAATGAGTCTCATACTTAACCAAAGTAAGTATTATTTAATAAATTGATTTCTCTCTATGTTGATCATCTCGATGGGTAAGAATGGTACCTAATGCATGATCTATAGCCAAGATATATAAGTAAAAAGACTTATCATATATTGGAAAAATAATGATAATGGGAGATAATATATACTTCTTAATAATATCAAACATTAATTGATAATTGTAATCCCACACAAACTGAGGGTCTTTCTTAAGAAGGTGATGGAAAAGTTAACGTCAGTTTGATAATTGTCAAATAAAATGATGAATAGACTGTAGTTTCCATTGTAAAATATGAAGTTGTTTGAGGTTGGAGTGGTGTTACATATCAATAATTTCCTTAATATTTGTAGGACCAACCTTTATTTCTTGAATGGAAATGATAAAACCTAAAAGCTTACATGATAAAACTCTAAAAACACACTTTTTGGGGTTATGATGAACCTAATATTGGATTAAATAAGTGAAGATTTGTTGAAGGATGGATAAGTGATCCTTATAATTTATAGATTTAACAAATAGATAATCCACATAATATTCAATGATTTTGTGAATTAGATCATGGAAAATGTAGGTCATGGCATGCTGGTAAGTTGCTCATGTATTCTTTAAACTAATGGGTATGACCCTATCATAAAAATTCGTCCATTAAGTAATAAAAGAGGTTTTATTTTGATGTTTGGGGTGATAATGATCTGATTTTAGCCATATAACTCATCCTTGAGTGATAACATCTTGTGTCCTATAGTGAGGTCTACAAGCTAGTTGATATTAGGAAGGGGAAAATAATCTTTTAGATAGGCAAGGTTAAGGTCATAAAATTCAATACAAAGGCACACTCCTTTGGTATTTGTGACATGTACTATGTTAGATACCCATTGAGGTTAATCGATGGGTTGGATAAAGTTAATGGATACCAACCACTAAATTTTTTCTTTGATAAGAAGTGTTATACGTGGATACATCTTTTGAAGCTTTTGCTTCATTAGTTTATCTTTGAGAATGGTTATGATATTATGGATGACTATAGTAGGGAAAATTATATGAATATAATTATAAGACCAAGTAAAATATTGGCTATGATTATCAAGGAATGCTAAAAAATCTTGGTGTTCCTAAGAATCTAAATATTGACTCACTTTGATATTTCAGGGGGCTTCGAGTGTCCCTATGTTAATATTATTTGTGAAGAACTCCTAAAGCCCATGATCCATAGTTTATTGTGATGGCATATGGACCTAGTGAATATTAGTGTAGGTTTTTATTTTTCCCTATTTTTTAATTAGGGAAACTGTATTTCTTGTGCATACTTGGAGTTTTCCTACATTTGTGGGATAGGCTAGCTTATGTGGAGATGTGTGTCATAGATGTGTCATAGGTGTCGTAAGAATGTCATAAGTAACTCCATTGATGGGAGTTACTTCTCTATTCTTAGCACTTTGTCACCACCTTTCATGGAGGAGTTACAGTCTATTCTTGGGGTGCCTTGGCCACCTTTTGTGGAGGAGTTACTTACATGCTCTCCTATATGTATTCTTCACTTTGTCCATCTCATGTTAATTATTTTTGGTTTTCTCCATTTTGTCTTATGCAATTTATCTTCTTGTGTAATTTTCAAATTGATTTAGCATTTATGTGGTGTGCACTTGCTTCATCTCGTGTGATCATGTCTCCATTGCATTCGCATTATCTAGATTCTGGTAACAACTCCAATATGGTATCAAAGCAAACCTAGTAATCGTGTGTCTGGTTATGCTATTAGTTTATTTTGAAATCAAGAGGAGTGGAGTTCTCTTTTTTTTTCTAGATCTGATCTAAAATTTAAAAAAAACTTTCAATATCATTTTTGGTATCTTTTCCTTGGGATCCTTGGCCTTTGGGTGTCTTTGTTGTCTTCTCTTCAGTCTTTACAGGTGCAGCAACAAATTCAAGTGCTAGTTTTGCTTTATCTTAGGTGCCATTGTTATGTGCAGGGAGTAGAGGGAGGAGCAGCATCAGCCACACCCAGCATCAGCCACTCCAAGCAGCAAAGGTCTTCTCTACAGCGAGGTGCCAAGCAGCGGTACAATGTCCAGTGTCCAAAAAAATTAGGATTATCTTTTTTTGAAAATGGCACATTTTTTTGGTCTTTTTCTACCTAGACCTATTATGCATTGAAGTTTTTAGATTCAATAACCTTTTTTTGGCTAGCAAATTAGAACTGTGCCCCTTTTCTTGGTGAGAGAATTCTATCAGCTATTTTTTTTTGAAAATGGCATTTTTTTCATGTTTGACATCCCATGTGGACCCTTAGATGCTTGGCCAACAGTTCATTATGTCTTCAACTTTAATTTTTTAATTTAAAATTGACTTTTTAAAAAAAATTAGTCAATTTGACTGATATTAAGTTTCTTAGATAGTTTGTTAATTTGGGGGTTTACATTTCAAACTTGTATCTTCAACCTACGAAGACAAAGGGTGAGGCCTGAGTTGGCAGGAGGCCAATTCCCCCTCACACAAAACTCATTTAGATTCCTCGTTCCATGCTAAATCCAATGAGTGGTTGGAAGGCCACTTTCTCTCTCAAAATAGGCACTTTTTTAATGTTTTAGTGCTTCTTTTGGTAAAAACACTAGTTTACGAGAAAATTAAACCTTTAATATCTTGCAAATGGTAGCTCAGATTTGGGTGCCATTTTTTTAAAAGTGTTTTTAATTCAATTATCCATAGTTTAGGCTTGTTATTTGTAAAAAAATCACTAGTTTATAAAGTGCCTAAAATTTGGGTCTCTCGCAATGCATTTTTAGCTGAGTCCGACGTCTTGTTTGCTTATAGTCTTGCACTGATTGCTCTAAGACACATTCTTATCTAAGCCCGACGTATTTTTAGCGTGAACTTGCATATTTGGGGGGGGGGTCTCAACATTTTAGGGGGGTGTGATTGATTTTCACAACTTGCAAATCTTTGTTTTTATTTTCCTTTCTACATAATTTCACAACTTGCAATCAACACAACTTCACCTAAATTCAGCTTAAAATGGATTCTTTTCAACTTAAACCCATAGCACCCTTAAATTATCATGAATGGAAGGTTAAAATGTCAATCATTCTTAGAAGCAAAGGGTTTTATAGGATCACCATGGGTACTGAAGTAGAACCCAACACTGATGTTGAAAAGGTCAAGTGGTACAACCGTAGTGATGAAGCCTATGGATTAATGAGCTTGTCTATGTCTCCAAAACTTCTCTTCCATCTATAAACCTCCAAGACTCCTAAAGACATATGAGACACCTTAGAACTCTTATTTTGGAAGCTTGATGAGATGAGAGGACATGAACTTGAAAACAAACTCATAAGTCTAACTCTTGGCAACTTTGACACCCTACAGGACTTTTTCACTAAGTTTAAGGCCCTTAAATTGCAATTGAAAGAATGTGGGATAGAGAAAAAAGATGATCAAATCATTCTTTTTATTCTCTCAAAGTTAGGTCCAAGCTATTCAGTCTTTGTCTTGACTTTCCATGCCACAAAATGTGCCCTTGGCACTACATGGAAAATGCCTTCTTTAGATTCATTCATTGCCGACTTGACTAGGGAGAAAGATAAGCTACTTAAAATGGGCACAATGAAGTCTACTCAACCCCAAGATTTGATATCTAAAAATTGTAAGGATAAGACTTCAACAAAGGAGAAGAAGAAAAAGAATAAGGACCAGGAGAAGAAGAAAGAAAACAACAATCCTGCCAAAAACAACACTGAGTCTTCCTCCTCCAATGTTAAACCTATAAAGGAGAAGGTTAAGTGTGCCTATTGTAAAAATATAGGGCATGATGAACACAAATTCATGAAGAAATAAATAGATCACCTAACTCATCTTCTAGAGAACCACAACATAGGTGTTCCTGTGTCCATCAAGCAGAATTCATCTACCCAAGATTCTACCAAGGTAAAAGGCAAGGGTAAGGAGAAAAAAAAGGCAAGGCCCTTGTAGCTACTATAGCTTCTAGAACATCATGGGTCATTGATTTTAGTGCTTCTCACCACATGGGCTCTTCACTAGTTGAGTTTTCATCTTTAGAGCCTTGTAGCATGACTTTAATTAGTTTAGGTGATGACACATAAGTTTCTGTTGTAAGAAAAGGGTTAGTTGAAATGGAAGGAGGAAAATTTAATAATGTTCTAAGTGTTCCTTCTCTTTCAACTAATCTCCTATCAGTGTACCAAATCACTCACATTGGTCAGGGCATTAGAGTTGAGTTTTCACCAAATTTAGTGGCTATCAGGGAGTTGCATAGTGATACTACAGTGGCAGTGGGTAGGGTAAATCACCAAGCTAGGTTATACACCTTCTCACATTTTACATCAAATTCTTCTCGAATAGCATTACTAACTCATTCAGATGAAGCTATCAAATTATGGCATGAGTGGTTTGGCCACCTTAACTACCGCTACCTTGAGTAACTTTGCAAAAATGACATGGTCATTGGCTTGCCTCGTGTCCAATTCTCAAAAGGACTTTGCGAGGGGTGCTCCCTTAGGAAGCATCCCGAAGCAAAATTTGACAAAGGCAAAGCTTGGAGGGCTTCACAACCTTTGGAGTTAGTCCACAGTGATGTATCGGGACCCTTTCCCAAACCATCTTTCATAAGGGCCAAGTATATCCTCACTTTCATTAATGATTTCTCTAGGTACACTTGGATATATTTTCTCAAACAAAAGTCTGAAGTGTTTGAAATTTTTCTAGACTTCAAGGATCTTGTTGAGAAATAGAGTGAGAAATCCATCAAGGTTCTTCAAACTAATAATGGAGGGAAGTATGTTAGCAATAGGTTTGAGTTTTTTTTCACCATAGAGGGGATTGATTTTCAATGCACAGTCACTTACAGTCCTTCACAAAATGGGGTTGCATATTGCAAAAATAGGTTCTTAAAAGAGATGGGTAGCTGTATGATTCACTCCATATCCTTAGCACCACAGTACTAGGCTGAAGCCATCAATTATGCTTGCTACATTCAAAATAGGGTTCCTCACAAAGCTTTGAAAGGGATAACACCCTTTGAAGCTTGACATAAAAGGAAACTTGATGTTGGGCACCTTAGGGTTTTCAGATCCCCAGCCATGGCCCACATTCTAAAGAAGAAATGAAAAGCTATGGAATGTCAGTCCAAGCCTTATATATTTTTAGGATATTAAGATGGTATTAAGGGGTATCATCTTCTATATCCTGTCACTCATGAGTTTTTCATCAAGAGAAGTGTCCATTTTTAGGATAGTCCTAGAGACTTAACACTTGACACTTCTTTTCCCTCATCAGATCTACTTCTTCATGATGATTCTTCATTAGATTTAGATCACCCACAACAGGTTCTTAAGCTAGAGACATCTTCTTCTTCTTTAAGTTTAGAGAGTGACAATAGTGATGCAAAGTCATCTACCTCTAGTCAGTCAATAATGAGGAGTTAGCACCTGACTTGCCCACTTCTGGGCCACTTTGGGCTAGACAGACACTTGAGAGTGCTGGCGCTTGGGCAGGAGATCCTGTATATGATAGACGTACTAGGGGGGATTTTTAGAGAGATCTGCATGCCTTCTTTGCTTCAATTTTGGATCCATAGACTTTTCGAGAGGCATCTGGGGAACCTAAGTGGGATAGTGCTATGAAGGAAGAATATTCTTCTTTAATCAAAAATCACACTTGGGATTTGACTTCACTTCCTAAGGGAAGAAATATGGTTCAATGTAGGTGGATATATTGGACCATGTTTGTAGCAAATGGGTTAGTTGATAAGTACAAGGTGTAATTGGTCACCAAGGGTTTCTCATAGGTGACAGGCATTGACTACTCAAAGACCTTTACACCCATTGCAAAGATGACTTCTATCTAACTCACCTTGGTTATTGCCACAACACATGGTTGGGATGTGCACCAGATGGATGTGAAGAGTGCCTTTCTTCATGGAGACCTAAAGGAGGAGATCTACATGGAGTAGCCACTAGGATTTGTTCAGGATTCTTCCTTAGTATGTAGACTTAGGAAATCTATCTATGGCCTCAAACAGGGCCCTTAGGCTTGGTATGCCAAGATGGATTCCTTCCTTCTCACAGTGGGTTTCACTAGGTGCCATTCTGACCCCAATGTCTACTTCTTGTGGCAAGATGATTCACTCCTAATTTTGGTTCTATATGTTGATGACCTTTTGATCATCAAAAGTTCTTCATCAACTATTGTAGCATTAAAGGCATCTCTCTATGATAGATTTGACATGATAGACTTGGGTTTTTTGAACTACTTCCTTGGCATCAAGATCTCATAGTTAGATTCAGGGATTTCTCTTACATAGCCTAAGTATGCTCTTGACTTATTGGCTTAGTTTCACATTGCTAATTGTAAGCCATCTCTAACTCCCTTTCTATCAGAATTCAAGCTTGAGGCTGATTGTTCTTCACCATTGCTTGATGCCACTCGATATTGACAACTTATTGGTAGTCTCATCTACTTGACTCACACCAGGCCTGACATATCATATACAGTGGGAGTTGTCTCTAGATTCATGTAGGAACGTCATGAGCTACATTAGAAATCAACTAAGAGGATCTTGCATTACATACAGGGTTCAAAGAGATATGGGATTCATTACAGATTTGGCATAGAGGTTGACTTGGTTGGATATACATATTCAAACTAGGTTGGTGATTCATAGACTTGCAAGTCCACTTCTGGTTATAGTTTCTCTCTAGGTTTTGGTCCTATTAGTTGGTCTAGCAAGAAGAAAAATGTTATTACTATATCATCCACAGAGGCAAAGTACAGGGGAACTGTTAATGTAGCTACTGAGGATATTTGGCTTTAAGGGATTCTTTCTGAGTTTGGCATTCCTATTAGGCAACCCACCATCATTTATTGTGACAACTAGAGTACCATTCAAATTTTTAGGAATCCAATTTAGCACCATCAAACCAAGCACATAGAGATTCACATGCATTTCATTTGGGAGCTTATTCATAGTCAGGTCATTGACTTGATATTTTGCCAGTCTTTGGAGTAGGTTGTAGACATCTTCACCAAACCTTTCACTGAGAGCAAGTTCATTCATCTACGAGCTCTTCTTGGGGTGTGGTCCACATCTTTAGTATCATCATCTTTGGGGGGCCCACTAGCCTCTTCTTTCTTTTATGTCTCTCTTTTTGGGGGGGGGGGGTGGGAGTTTTTTCCTATGGGTTTTCTCCTTTTCTCTATCTTATGAGAGATTACATTTGTACATGGGTACCTCATCAAGCCTAGTTGCCGGGACCCATTTTATATTTCCACACCACTCACCTAAGCTGCACTTATGGGGGGGTATTAGTGTAGGTTTTTATTTTTCCCTATTTTTTAATTAGGGAAATTGTATTTCTTGTGCATACTTGAAGTTTTATTACATTTGTGGGATAGGCTAGCTTATGTGGAGATGTGTGTCATAGATGTGTCATAGGTGTCATAAGAATGTCATAAGTAACTCCCTTGATGGGAGTTACTTCTCTATTCTTAGCACCTTGTCACCACCTTTCATGGATGAGTTACAATCTATTCTTGGGGTACCTTGGCCACCTTTTGTGGAGGAGTTACTTACGTGCTCTCCTATATGTATTCTTCACTTTGGCCATCTCATGTTAATCATTTTTGGTTCTCTCCATTTTGTCTTGTGCAATTTATCTTCTTGTGTAATTTTCAAATTGCTTTAGCATCTATGTGGTGTGCACTTGTTTCATCTCATGTGATCACGTCTCCATTGCATTCACATTATCCAGATTCTAGCAACAACTCTGATAGTGAATTGGGTTGAAACTTACCCTACTTATTACATTTAACATTAGTATTCTTTTGATTCTCTTTTAAGACTAAATCACCAATTTCAAAATTTTGAGGAATAATGTGCTTTTTATAGCTTCTATGCAATATATTTTGATAGGTTTGTAAGTTGTCTACGATAGCCAAATGCTTACTTTCAAGGAGTTATAGCTCTTGCAATTAGGAAACACTATAATCTTCATCATCTTCAATATTATCTAGTGATACTCACAGTGAAGGTAACTCAATCTCAATTAGAATAATAACTTTTGTGCCATAAATAAGGGAGTTTGGAGTAGCTCTTATGGGGGTTTGATGACTAGTGTGATAATTCCAAAGGGAAATTAAAATTTAAAATTGCTAATTACGGCCAGTGTCATTGACAATCTTTTCCAGTATTACAATAATGGTTTTATTTGATGATTCAACTTGACTATTGCCTTATGGGTTATATGGTGTGGATTTATTGTGCTTGAATTTGAATTTTTCACAAAGAGATTTAACATCTCTATTTAAAACTAATCAAGCATTATCAAATATAATGTGGGATGTAATACCATGTTGACAAATGATATGGTAATGTATAAACTTGTCAATCTGCTTCCTAATAACGTAAGTGAGAAGAATGGCCTTGATAAACTTAGTAAAATAATTTATATCAATGATAATATTTTTATGGCCATCAGAATATGTTGGGTTAATTATTTCAATGAGATCAAGGCCCCATGTAGAAAATGACCATGGTGTATTAATTAGTTTTAGTGGAAATAAAGTTATGTGTATCAAATTACCATATTTCTAGCAAGTAACACACTTATTCACATAATTACAAGCATAATTTTTCATCTTAAACCAATAATAACCTCTTCTAAGGAGTTTTTAGCTAAGACTACACCATTGGTGTGGGCCCTACACATTCCTTTATGAACCTCCTTAACTTGGATTCCCTTAAAGATAAATAATGAAGTAGAATTACATCATAGCCTTTATGATAAACCATATTTATAAGGAGGGTGTAATGGGATATACAATAAAAGAAAATTTTATGACAATTATTGGAAAGGTCAAGTAGAAAAATGTGATCATGAAAATAATTATTAGGCTATCTTGATATGATTGTATCCAAAAAATCCATCCATAAGGGACTTTATCTCATACCTAGCAATAAATTCAAAAATCATGTCAATGTTGGGTAGAGGAAAATTGTCTTTGGGGCATGCCTTATTAATATCTCTAAAATTAGTATAAATATATATACCCTATGGATTTTTTATTACTATAACTATGTTTTATATCTATTTAGAATAGTCCAATGGTCTGATGAAACATGCTCCTAATAATTTTTCTAATTTTGGTTCTACCAAAAAAGTGATGCAGGATGCATCTTTCATAATTTTTGTTTGACTAGTTTATCATCTAGATGAATAACATGTCAATTCACAACTAAGTCATGGTCTAAGCCTAGCATGTCAAAGTAAGACCATGCAAAGATATTAATGAAATATCTTAAAATGGTAATAATGTGATGATGCTTTTCATCAATGGGGGAGGATCCAAGATAAACTATTTTGGGATCATCATATATCCCCAAGTTTACTTTAGTAGTGTTTTATACAAGGAGTGTAGAATAATCTTGTACAATAGTTGGTAGAATTTGATCTTGATATTATTCATGTACTTTATATTCTAGTTGTTATTCCCAAATCTCTACATAATGAGATGAATCTGAATTCATTAGTTTAGGTAATGGCCAACTAGAAAAAATCACAAGAAAGTCAAGAGCAAGCCACTTAAATTTTTGTTATTGTTATGATGTAATGTTGGTACTAGATGAAGAGATAGGATTTGATGGACATTGAGTATCCTTTAGAGATGATACATCCAAGAGTGAATGAAACATGTTTTCACTCAAGGGCTTGTCTTTTTCTTTACTATTTCCCTAATCAATGAGTGCCTCAAAGAGGTTTTCACCTGAGGATCTTGATGTTTTATCTTTATCATGACCAAGAAATTTTGCATGCTCTCCAAAGTAAATAGAAAGATCCAAAGAGAAATCAAAGACTTATTTATGATCACCAATTAAAAATCTATCTCTGAGGCCCATGTACTTAGAAAAATATTCCCCATTCTAAAATTAATCAAGGCATATAATTGAATGTTTATGGTCCCAATCAATGAGTTTAGGATGTAAAATTCAAAGGGAAGAATGGGATGTGATAGTCAATGGATTTTGAGTAAAATAAGTCTATGTTAATAAGCTCATCACAAACACTATAATGAGATGCTATGTCACTACCAAGAGTATCATTGCTAGTCAATTCAAAAAAATCACTATCAAAATTCATGAGGTCACTCCTTGGTAGTATAAATATAAGACCTTGATTCATGTTAGGATTACCCAATGATAAGGTTTTTAGGATTACTTTCTCTAATGTCCCAATCCCTTTTCCTATATAATCAAATTTATCCATAATTTAATTAGGGATAGGATATTTAGGATCTTAAAAACAATTAGTAATGTCATCAGAATATAACAATTCTCCTTCAATGAAAGCTTTTTGATCCCAATTTTGTGAAGTAATAGGTACAAATACCATCGGTGGTTTATGTGTATCTTTATTCTTTTTCCAAATCATGTTGGGTCTATAAGATATTTTGGAAGGTTTGGGTTTACCAAAAGAATTGGGAGACTTAGGCAACCTAATAATATGGAAGAAATCTTTCAGATGGTATGAAAAAATGCATACATCCTCTATAGTGACTTGTTGTGCAAGGGTTGTAGGAAATGGATCATCTAAATTATAATCAAGGTCACTTTGGTTTATATAATTAGATTTGAGAGAATGTGAAACTATTTCCTTGCTCTTTTTTATAATGAATTTAGAACCAAGACAATATTTATAACTAAAAAATTTAGCCTTTTGATGTTTGCAATACTAGTAAGGTTGTGGATTGACAGGAATGGTGACTTTAATCCCATCATGGGGGGACTTGAATAATTGAATTAAAGTGGATGGGATTGCCTATACTTCATGTATCGAAGGATGACCAAGAAGTATGTTATAAGGAAACTCAATATCCATAATATGTAACAAGGTATGATGGGACATAGACCCAATAATGATTGGAAAACAAATATTGCTAAAAGATTTCATTTTAAAAGTTTCATATTCCTTGATTAAGATTGTTTCTAATTGAATGTCTTTTGAAATATAACCCAATCATTGTACTAGCTTGATGGATAATATATTCAGCCCTGAACCATTGTCTATAAGAATCCACTTGATTTTATGGTTTTTAATGGTGAACTTAATATACAAGGGGTTGTTATGGCTAGGACCAAGAGTGTACACATCTCTTTGATCAAATATAACCTCTCAGAATGGAGACAAATGTCCTAAAAGTGTTTGAAACTATTTAGGATTAATGTCTTGGGGAATAGTCGATTGTTGGATAAAGTCATTTAAAATAGTTATGTAGACTTCAGACATATGCAATATATCTAAAATATAAATTTATATAGGGGTTTTACTTGGTTGTTCTAAGATACAATACATATTTTCAATAGTATCACAAGAAGGTTTATCCTTGGTTATTATAGTGTTCAACTTTGGATCCAAAGAAACAATGTTTATGTTGGGTCTAGTGTTGGAAGAGGGAAAAGGGCCCTAGAGAGTAACTCATGAGCACCTATTTGTTATTGCATAATCTAGAGCTAGAAAGGATCCATTATAATTAGAATATGAAGGTAAAGGTACTTAGATGGTGACTCATGGGCATCTAGTTAAATTTATGAAATTTTAAGTTAACAAGGAACCATTATAATTAGGAGGGGGTTCAAAAATAATAAACCATAGAAATTGAGGTGTAATTGAATTGATTGTACTATAAATGATGTTACTTTAAGAGGAGGGTATTGAATTATAATGAAGGGTCCATTACTTTAAGAAGCATGTGATGGTTCATGAGCTTTGATAGTGATGGTGGTAACGTGGTTTGTAGAAATATGCCCCATAGTGTTATTGTAATCATAAGGCATGTTGTTGTAACCTAGGTTATTATCATGGGTATTATGATCTTAATTATGATCATGATAATTATGATTCTATCCTTGGGCTTATTATTACTGATTCTATCCTTGGATCTAATTATTTCTTATTAGTTGTTGATTGTACCTAGGAAATGGATATTTTTAGAAGCCCATATCATGATTAGTGTTTTATTAGGTAAGTTTGATTTCAAAATCACAAATTTCAATCAAATATTCAACTAAATGTCATAATTTAACACATATATAAGCACCATGACCAACAATATAATGCAAGTTACAAAAATAGTCTACTTGATATCAATCAGGTTTGGGTTGATCTTTAAGAAATGGTCTTAGGATAGGGCATATAATTAGATTAGATATTATGATGTTTTGGAACACCACCTCAGCAAGCTCTCCCCATTTTTAAGGAATTTTTATTTATTGATTTCCCTAAATGGAGGAACCCTTTGTAAATTAGTTGGTGTATTAGGTAGATCTAATTAAATATTTAGAGTTGGTGAAGCTTGCACCATTTTTATGTGTCTAAATTTAGTCACTCTATTCCCCAAAATGTTTTTATTCTTGTTAAACCCCTTATTTTTTTCTCTTATAAAAACTTAAATAGGTGATTTGATCTTATTGGAAGTTTGACCTTGTGAATAAATCTTGACAAGGCCCTTCATGATAAGTACCTTCTTAATCTGCACACCCTTGTCTATAAATTCCTCAAATGTGTTTACACAAGTGAATCATATATTATGTGTCACCATAATGTTTAGATTATATGAAAAAATATTGACCTCTTATTTATCTAGAAAATTGTATTGAAAGCATCTAGATAATACTCTACATCATTGTAGATATGTTGTGAAGCTTTCTCCATCTCGTTGTTTGGATTTTCATAATTTGACCACAATCAACTCATGTTTCCATAACTATAAGAGAAGTGGTTGAATAATTTTTTAGTTAGATCATTCCAATCTACCATTGATACCTTAGGTAACTTAAGGATCTAGTCTAATTCTTTTCCCACTAAACTTCATGGAAAAAAGCAAAGTAAATAGATGTTATTATACCCTACCTCTTGGCATAATAAAAAATTCTTGGATATGTTCATGAGGGTCACCCTTCCCTTTGTATTTGTCAAATTTGGGTGCCCCAAAATGAGTTAGAAAGGGGACTTAGAGAATAGTCAATTCAAACAAATATGGACTTATCTCATCAAACTTGTATTTTTTGACTTGGTTTCTAGTCTCCAACATGACATAATTTCCTTCATCGAATTTCACTCTTTCATGTTTGGTGCATTGGTAGATGGAATATAATTATATTGGGGTGGTATGTTCCCCTATTACATTATTTTATTAAGGATATAAAATCTATGCTCTGCAAATTTGTTTTTTTTAACTCCTTGAGTCAAGTAGGTGAGCCATAGATTATTGGTTTGATAAACATTCCCTAAAGTCAACCATCATGAATTATAAGTGTTTTACTGATTTTGGGGAGTGTGTGGTTGATTCACCAAAGTGCACATTGGTTAAGAGGAACACGCCAAAGTGTTTTAAATAATTTACTCAATATTTACTACATTATTCATCCCTTAGATCTACATGTTGAGCATGGTCTTGAGATGCATTGATTGTCATTGATGTCAAGGTAATATTAGTACATTATGCATTAAGGACAAAGTGATAGGTTCCAAGTGGATTTGAGAGTGCATATGATATATGTAGGTCTTTAAGGTGATTGAATATTTTTGAGGGGTTAAATGAGGGGTAAAGAGTGCTTGGGGTACATATGGAAGTGAAAGTAATTCATTAGAGTAGTCTTGTGAAGGTCTAAGTTATCCTAGTCAAATTTGGTAAAACTTCTTAAGCAGATTGATGACATCAGCATTCACACATGTGGAGGTGTCAAAATAAAATGGTCACATGGGTTTGTTCATATTTATGCCTAAATCATGTTTTTAAAATTTAAGGTCAAGAAATGATGTATAGAAAAAGTTATGGCAATGCAAATTTGGTCTCCCAAGTAGATTTCACTAGTTTTCATAGTCAAATTTGCATTAAAAAGTGACCCTTGGAATTCAAATATTTGAATTTACAAAGGAAAACCAGTCTTTAGTATTTTGTTTATAACTTTTTAGAATGGATTATTTTTATGGTGGTGTAAAAATAAAAGTGTTAGAGGACGTCAAGGAAAATCCCAAAAAAATATTAGGAGGTTTTTTTGGTCGTACAATTACATTTATTACACATGAGACTTGACTATTGTTGACTATGTTTTTTATGAATAAACTAGAGTATAAAGAAATGATTGTAAAATTCAAATTATTTATAAAATATTGTTGGTATAAAAATAAAAAATTAATTAGACTCCATTTATATCATCCTCAAAGTTATTTGGAGTTTTGAATATCCATACAAATGTAGTTATTTCAGATCAAAGTTGACTTTTATTGACTATAATTATTGTAGGTCTGAATAGGCTTCTTTTAGTGGTATTTATGAGCCTTTAGAGGCTTAATGAAGGTGTATTGTGGATTTGATGATGTTCCTAAGGCATTTATATTTCCATCCATATGTGCATTGTGATAGGAAAGTTTATATGTAGTTAGTTTGAGCCTCATTTATAAATAAATTATTTTTGGGCTAATAGGTCCTTAAGGCCTAATGGAGGTTTATGGGTATAAGAGAATGTTTTGATGTTTATTAATCATGGAATATGATCATATAGGATTTAGGTAAAGTATTTTAAATTATTTGAGTCAATGGTAAGTTCCATATAGGCCATAGTGACTTAAAGTGTTTCATGAAGGTGAATTAGGTCTTCATGGGACATATTGAAGGCTTGAGGGCTAAAAGAGGTTTCATAAGCTTAGAGAGTGACTTGGATAATTGTAAAACTTGTTAAAAATATATAAGGCATGGATTAAATTGTGTTAAAGTGTTTAAAATGGTTTCATATTTGTTTAAGGGCTATTGGTATCTAAGTGTAACATGTGGCCTAATGGAGGGCTAATTGCTTAAGTCTTGCTTAAGTCTAGTGTGTTATTTTGAGCTATTTGAAGAATGGCCAACCTAATGAGTTGATGTATATTTTATGTAACATGTAAAAATATATTTCAATTGTTATGGCTAACCAATTATATGGTGATCATGAAGGTTCTATAAAGAGCATAAACAAAGATGAATGTTTCTAGTGTTGATAAGTGAATAATAGAGAAGAATGAGCATAATTTGTGGATACGTTAAAGATAAAATAAGTTTGATGGATATTTTAGTGACCTATAAGTAATATTTTTGATGTTTTAATAGTGTTTTTTTTTTCAAGATTGAGGATGAGCGAAGAGGTGTAGAGTGATCCAAAAGGTTGTTTTGGTTACATTGCTTGTGTATTAGATAATTGGTGTATGAAGAGAGTTATATATGAGTTTTAATAAGGCTAAGAGGCCATAAAAACTATTAAAAAATAATTTTCAATATGTGACAAGGGTCTAAAATTTATTTATTTTAGGTCATGGGTAACTAAGCAAATTTGTTTCAAGGCTATTAAGCCTATTTTGCTTAAGCAACCTAGTGTAAAGATTTTAATTGGGAATAAATTAGAATAATAATACATAGAGGTAGGTTTGCAAGTATTATATAAATATAAGAACATAATAAAGAGTGTTAGACATTATATCAAAGGTGGATATTATTTTTTAGGTGGTTGAGTTGGTGCTTAATCATCTAGGGGGTGTAGCCTCCATGCTAGTTGGTGCTAACTAAAGGTCTAATGTGTGCTTGACCAAATTGAGGGGTGGGTGCTACTTGATAAGTTTTTTATAGTATAAATTAAATTAATACCTTTATAATATTGTATTACAAATATTTTTTATTTTTTTCTCCCCCATGAGGGTTTTCCACATAATTCATGTGTTATGTGTTTCGATCTTGCATTATTTTCTTTGTTCATTACAATGAATGGTTTATATGCTTCGTTAATACTTATGTTGAATGTTTAATATTTTAAATAATTTCAATTTAATTTGATTTTATTACATGTATTCATCTCCCCTCTTAGAGATTATGATTTTAATCATTGGTATCAGATCAGGTAGATTAGGAAGGCTTCATATCTAGGAAGGTAGTCCATGAAGCACAAGATGGCCAAGCAACAAAGTAAATATAATCAAGAGTTGAGGTTTATGGATAAATATTATGAGAAGAATAATTTTACCTTGAATAGTGACATGGTCATAATTTCTAAAGAGGATGAGAAGGATATTAAGGGTCTCAAATTTTAGTTAAAAGATGCTAATGTAAGGATGAGTTATTTGGAGGTTCTTAAGGAGACGTTATGGATATTTAACTCTAATTTTGCCTTAGAAATAAAAAAAGGATAATATGACTATTCATGATTTTAATAATTATTTAGATGATACAAATTTAAGATTTAAGGAAAAGAAGACTAAGTGTGATTAGTTGAAAACCAAGATTGGTTCTTTGAAGGTTGAGCATGAAAATATAGTAGTAAAAATGAGCAAAGTTGAGAAATAGAAGTTAAATCAAGTCAATAAGGATGATATAATGAATCTCATATTTAATCTTATGTTTCTAATTAATTTTGTCACATTGCAAGAGATTGTAAAACGAGAGGTAACCTATCAAAAGAAGATAACAACCATCATCAAGAAAAAGGTATGAATGATATTGTTTCTTTTAGGTGTAATAGACTTGTTCATATTGTAAAAGATTTTAAGAAAATTTTGAATTAGTTCTAAAGGCAAAAAAAGGTGTATGGATCTCCTAGTGTAAAAGGAAGAGGTCATATATGGATATGGAGACCAAAGACTATTAAGAGAAATTAGATTGAGACCAAGGATGAATTGGTTACTGAGCATATAAATCAATATGGTTTGTTTTCTATGGTAGATATGAAGGAAATACAAGATTACTATTTATTAGGGTGTGTTGATAAGGGAGTCAAAGAGAAGATGGATGAGCCAATCAAGCCTATGAGGATGCTTAGGAAAGACATACAAACTAGAGAGAATATGGAGACTTGGGAATATCTTAAGTTTTGGGTATTCTAAGTGCATTGGTAGGTGATTTGTCTCTATTAGTATTGATATATTCATTACTCAATTATTTGAAGCATCATGGAATGGTGTTACAAAGTTGATAAGTGAGAAATTAGTTAATGGGTCAAGGTATGTTCTTTGTCTTGATATGAATATAATTTAATATGGATTATTTAAATTGGTTTCAAACTTCTCAAATATGTATATCACCTAATAAAATATTTTAAAAGTGATTTTATGGTCTAAATTTGTTTGTAAATAACTTAATTTGAGTGTCATTGGTTCACATAAGGATTATAATGCAAGAAACCCTTGACATTGTGGATGTTGGGTTTTACAATGATCTGGGTCACCAAACATGGTTAAAAAGTCTAAAATGATGATATAAAAGTGTTCAATGAGGCTATGGTGTGATATAGGTAGTCCCTTGGTGTAAAGGTAAGAGAATTTCAAGATACGTATATTTCTTTGCAATGTACCTCTTTGAAGTGACCTAGGAGGGGAGTATCTTTTCTTTTGCAAAGGAGAGGTCCTTAAAGGGATAATATTATGAAGGTAAATTTATATTTTATTATAAATAATGTATTAATTTAATCATATTTCATCCATAGATGGCCTAATAACGTAGTTTATTCAAGATAGTAGCTTAAAGAGCTCTTATAAGCATGGATTTAGGTATGTTTAGTTGCTTTGAGCATGTTCTTATTGTTCAAATAAGTTCTAGTTGTTTGATTCATATAGAAAGGTTTTTATGCCATTTAAATAGGTTATTTGGGCCCAAGAATATTAGCATATTTTTTAGTTATCTCAGGTAAGTATGTTGGATAGTTGTGGTAGCCTATGTGTGGATGAAGATGGTTCCATTCAAGGTATGTTCTTGTAATATAGTTTATTTTATATATGTCTGAAATATTTTGGTTTTGTTCAGGTGGAATATGGAGTTAGTGGGAGCTAAATTAGGTTTATTTACGAGTATGTGAAGTTTGGTCATGTTTTTTATAAGCTAAGAATCAAGGAGCAATTTAGATAAAGGTATGTTCTCTTCAATTGAAAATATGTAAGGTATGCATAAAGTGATGAGGATCATATGTGAGATGTTTCAATTCCAAGGATCTTATGTGGTTGGGTATAATTTTAGAAAAGGTTATATGAGATATTAATGATGTTAGGGGGAGAATTTTAGGCCTGTGATATGTTTGTGAAGTCTATGGATCAAGTTGGCATGTTGAGAAAGAGACCCTTCGTCATTAATGTCAAAGGGGGAGAAAGATCAAAATGAAGTTATTTACTTTGGGAGAGATCATTATAAAAGGTGTCTAACAAAATTGACAAAGTGGGAGATTATTGAGCGTGTTCTTAATATTTACTGATAGTCATTGATGTCAAGGTGATCTTAGTACAAAATGTATTAGTGACAAAATGATAGGTTCCAAGTGGATTTGAGAGTGCATATCATGTATGAAGGTATTTAAGGTGATTGACCAAGTTTGAGGGGTCAATAATTCTTGGGTTAATTTTGGAGGTGAAAGGAATTATTTAGAGTAGTCTTGTGAAGGTCTAGGCTATCCTAGTCAACTTGGCAGAACTTTCTAAGTCAACATATTGATGACATAAAAATTCACACATGTGGAGGTTTCAAAATAAAATGGTCATATGGGTTTATTCATATTTGTTCCTAGATAATTTTTATAAAATTTTAGGTCTTTAAATGATTTTTATAAAAATTTATGGCACTGCAAAGTTGGTATGCCAAGCATATTTCACTAGTTTCCATAGTCAAATTTGCATTGAAAAGTGACCATTGGAATTCAAATATTTGAATTTTGGAAAACTAGTCTATATTATTTTTTTAATAAATTTTTTTAATAAATGAATTTTATGGTGGTTTAAAAATAAAATTGGTATATGACTTCAATATAAATCTAGTAAAATTGATTAGGAGGATTTACTAGTTATATAATTGCATTTATTACATGTGAGAGTTGACTCTTATTGATTATGTTTTATTAAATAAACTAGAGTGAAAAGAAATGATTTTATAAGTCAAAATACTATTCAAACCATGTTGATATAATTTAAAAATTAATTATACTCCATTTATATCATACTAAAATTGATTTGGAGTTCTAACTATCTATACAGATCCAGTTATTGTAGGTCAAAGTTGACTTTTGTTTACTATAATTATTGCAGGTTTGAGTAGGCTTCTTGAAGTGATATTTATGATCCTTTAGAGGATTAATGAAGCTATATTATGTATTTTATTATATTTATAAACTATTTATATTTCCACCCATATGTTGATTGTGCTTGGAAAGTCTATATGTAGTTTTTTTTAGCCTCATTTGTGAAGACAATGTTTCTGGGCTAATTAGGCCTAATAGGTTTGTAAGGGCTAATGGAGGTTTCTGTATATAATTAAATGTTTTAATGTTTATTAAGCATATAATGTGATCATATAGGATGTATTTAAAGTATTTTAAATGGTTTTATTCATTGGTAAGGGTCACTTGGGCCATAGTGACTTAAAGTGTTTTGTGAAGGTGAATTAGGTCTCCATGTGACCTATCGAAGGCTTGAGGGCTAAAAGACGTTTCATAAGGTGATGAGTGACTTAGAGTATTATATGACTTATTAAAAATAGAGGATTAGAGGACCTTGTGTTAAAATATTTAAAATGATTCAATTTTTGCTTAAGGTCTATTGGTATATAAGTGTAATGTGTGGCCTAATGGAGGGTTAATTGATTAGATCTTGCTTAAGCCTAGTGTGTTTTCTTGAGCCATTTAAGGCATGGCTGGCCTAATAAGTTGATATATATTATATGTAACATGTCTATAGATATATTTTTATGTTGATCCAAGAATTTAAATTGTTATGAAAGACCAAGTAGATGGCGATCATGAAGGTTCTATAAAGAGCATAAACAAAGATGAAAGTTTCAATGTTGATAAGTGAATAATAGGGAAGGTGAACATGCTTATTGGATAGATTTAAGTGAAGATAAATGTGAGGGATATGTGAGTGACTATAGGTCATATTTATTATTTTTTAATAGTGTTATTTAAATTTTGAATATTGAGGATAAGTAAAGAGGTGTAGATTAATCCAGAAGTTTGTTTTGGATACATTGCTTATGTGTTAGACAATTGGTGTGTGAAGTGAATTATATATGATTTTTTAGAATTATAAGAGGCCATTAAAAATATAAAAAAATCAGTTTAAATATGTTACAAGGTCTTAATTTTATTTTTATGTCATGAGCAAGTAAGAAAATTTGTTTCAAGGCTATTAGGCCTATTTTGCTTAGGTGACCTAGTGTAAAGGTTTTGATTGGAAATTAATTAGAAGAAAAATATAGGGAGGTAGGTTTTTGGGTTTTATATAAATATAATACCATAATCAAGTGTTTTATACATTATATAAAATTTGGAGATCAGTTTGGAGGTGATTGAATTGGTTCTTGAACATCTAGGGGGTTGTAGCCTCCTTGCTAATTAGTGCTAGTTAAAGATGTAGTGGGTGATTGACCAAATTGAGGGGTGGGTTATACTTGATAAGTTAGTACTGGTATAAATTGAAGAAATAAATTTTTAGGAGAGTATTAAATATATATTTTTATTGGACTTTCTCCCCTATTAGGGTTTCTCACATAATTCATGTGTTATGTGTTTTGATCTTGCATTTTTTTCTTTGTTCATTGCAATGAATGATTTATATGATTCATGAATGATTATATTTAATGGTTAAGATTTTGAATAATTGGAATTTAATTTGATTTGATTACATAAATCATTCACCCCAATATCAATGATTGTGTTTCCCACACTGTAAGGGAACAAAAGCCTTTTGGTGATTGAAAAATTTATGCTCCATGTCTGGAAAAGCATTTTATAAAACCTCTTACATCTTGTTTTGTTCAATTGAGACACCATGAAATATATTATATGTTTTCTCATATATATTATGTTGTTTTTTTTTTACTACATTATCTTAATATTTACAAGCATTGTTGTGTATTAAAGTGGCATCTAAAGAGTTGCTCAAGTCTACGATAAGTTGGTCTGCATATCGTTGACTTATTTTCTTGATCTTGGTATCAAGTTATTCATCATTGGGTGCTAGTTATATGAGTGCATCCTTTCCTTTTATAGAATAATCAATTTTATATTTTGAAATATGAGTGAGGAATTTTCCCTATTATTTTTATTCTACCCTAACCAACATGTGTAATTATTCCATAGGAAAGTTTGATCGCAATCTAGCACATGATTTAATAAAATTTAGGAGGGCTTCATCTTTGTCCTCTAAGGTTTGATGTTCAAAATGGTCTTATTCAGATCCTATAGTCATTAGAATGTCTTCAAATACCATGAAATTATCTTGTCCATCATAAAAATGCTCTTCATTTTAAATAGGGCCATAAGAAACCCCACTACAAGTATACCTTTACATCATTGTTAGAAGATTATTCTCTAAGTTTATTAAGATTTGAAATGAGTTTTGAAAATATTTAAAAATGTGTGGTTTGATCTTATTCAAACAAGTGGTGAGGTAAAAAGAGACTATAATAAATGAAGTGGCATAGTACCACACAATTAGAAGAAATGCTCATAAATTTAATCAACTTTGGTATGTTGAGATCATCAAATTGGAAGAGGGTATGGAAAATTTGAAACCTAAAGTGCAAGCTATCAAAACAAACTTAGGTCAATGATATGTCAATACCATAAAATCTAGGTATAACTATGATGAATTGTGACTATAAAATTAGAAGAAGGTATTTTTGATTAGGAAGGTATCAATGTGAACCAAGAATCTCAAAAAATGAAAACACACAAGAACTCCTAAGTATAAATCTAAAACCAAATGGGCAGTACAACACTACCACATGGTAATAAGAGGTAGAAAGGTTCAAGATATTAGAGTGTGAGTTAGCATAAGATAATCTATGTCCATAATGAGAATAAAAAATAATGATGATTATATATAATAGCCTTTAATCCAAATTGGAAATCATACCCATGTTTACTCAAACCAAGTGCAAATGTCAAATCAGTAAACACATTGGTCTAGAACTTAAAAATGTGAGATTTTTAATTTGAATTAAAAATGAATGACTTTGAGATTTTTTAAAGTGGAAAATGGTCTAGAATCAAACATTCATCATAGAACCATAGTTAATAAAATACAAACACAATGTTATAAATGATTATTTGAACAAGGCAAGAAATGGTTTTGATTTGGTCAGTGTAATGCCTCCTTATTCAAATAGAATGGTGTATAACAAAAGTGTTTGATGACATTTTTTGTTTTTAAAAAAATTTAGACTCAAAAATACAAAGAAAGTAAAGTATAAAATGACAAAATATAACTAAGTATAATGTCCAAAATCCTAAAACTTATAAGGTTACATGGTACTATCAAATTCCATCCATATGCATGCTATAGAGAGAATTTTAAGTGTTAGTCCAAAAATAAAAGTGCATGAATAGGTAGTGTTTTTACAACCCCTTTATCTCAAGAGATTGTATGATGACATAAAACTTTGGGGTACTTTCCCTACATCAATAGTAAGTCCACAATAAGTGGGTTTGTTTTAAAACTAGATTTATGTGCATTTCTATATGGTCCCAAGTGTGGCTAACACAAGGGATGCCTCACATCAATTGAATATATATCAATCATCTTATTTTGAAAATGTGTTATCCTTTTCATAACCACTACATTGATTTCTTGATGTAGTGTGATATCAGAATTGATCATACATTATGAGGGCAATAATCACTAACAAAGGTAGTTTAAATACTCAAACTATCATCCCAATGATTCTCCAGCTCAATTTATATACCCCACCATGGAGTGGGGTTGAAAAAATGCTAGGAGATGAATTTAAAATTTCATTGTTTCTTGAGAAAACTTGTGAGGAGGTGATGAAATCTTGCTCACAAGCTAAAATGCATGAAAATAAATGACATGTGAAAATACTTTAAGGTTGCATTTGGATCACCCAATTCATATGGATTTGGGGAGGGATTTGATGACATTATTTTTCACACTTTTTAGACTAAAAGAAACAAGGAAAAGAAAGAAACTTTTGGTCACCCAAGTTCCCTAAAGGGGATGAGGGGATAGCATACAGGCATCAATCATTTTATGAAATATAAACAAATTGAAAGAATTAACATAAAATAAAACACTCTTAAGAGTATGTAATATAAGTGTGAGTGTTTATTTTAATGCACCAAAGTGAAATGTGTATGAAATTTGGCCCCTTGGCCTTAGTTTAAAAATTGTAAAAACCTACACAAATAACTAAGCATAAAACCACTAAATTACTTTTAAGCACCAAACAAGATGTTCAAGATTTAACCACTTCCAAACTTGTGATTTTTTTTATCTTATGACCTAAAATTTTAATAGGGTTTATGTCTACTTATAATCCCAAATATAAATGAGAAAAAAAAATATTTTAAAACTTTCTCTTGGGTCTCTATTTTTTTGTCTTAGAGACCAATGTCGGTCCATACAGGGACCGATATCAGTTACAAGAAGTCAGTGTCAATTAGTTTATAAAGGGTCAACATTAGTCAACTAGAATAGATGTCAGTTCCTATAAAAATGTAGGAAAATACAATAATTTTCATGAAAATGATGGTTAGCAAAACAAGTATAAAAACTAGATAGGTCTTTGAATCCTATAAAAGAAAGGTCAAATAGAGAGTAGGCAAGTTTTAAAATAGAGAATAAAATATATAAACTTTCAAGAAAGACTAAAAAAACACAAATTTTTCCATCCTATACCCTTTACATAATAACTAATTCTAGTTTATAGAGGGTCTATATTGGTCAAACACAATCGATGCTAGTCTATGTATAAACTATATGTCACTAAAATAAACAAAAATTATGAAAATTGAAGACAAAACTTGATTTTTAAATAATTTTAAGCATTCATTAGTGGATATAAAATTTGAATATTAGTCTCATTTCTTGTTTAAGATCCATCATCCCATTGGGTGTGCAAATATATAGAGTAGGAATTCAAAGCAAGTTAATCCATGCATTAGTAGTGAAAACTTAAAATAAGCATAAAGGACATAAAATACTAAGCCCAATCCCTCATGGGTTTTTTGAAATAAAATATAATATATATTGAAAGAAGGACTATAACCATAAAACCTTTCCAAGAGCATCCCTCCTCCAAGTGTAACTCAAAAATATGATTTTCCCCTGATTTGATGCTCCAAGTCTTTGTAAATGATGAGTGGTTTTCTCCTCCATCATCTCTCAATGAATTAATGAATTAGGCTCATGAATTTGATAAATGTGTGCAAATATTTTAAACTATTCTATTAAAAAAAATCATAATAAAATTACACAAAAAAATATCTTAAGAGAATGAGTGAGGACCCTTGTATTTATAGATTTTTGGAAATTATCAGAATCAACCATGACAATCTATCTTGAGATCAAGATGTGTGGCCATGAATCAATTAAATTATGCAAGCTCAATATATAAATTTACCCATTAATATTTGTAATAATTGGGTATTAATGAGGAATGGGAGGGCTTAAATTAGATTTTTTTTGCCATTTATGGCTAATGTATGCCACCCCACTGATGATGTCACCACATGATGTAAATATTAAAAATATATTTACAATTAATAGATATTCAATAAATTCCATGGATTTTATACTTAATACCTTGATTTTATTTAATTTCATTAAGTGGGGTTAATTAATTTTCCATAATTATTTGAAAATTAGTTGCTCAATTAATTAAATAGGTGAAAATGTCAATTTACTGAGTCATAATTTGATTGGAGTAGATTAGAAGGTGTCAATTATGTATGGACCAATACCCCAATTAGAGAATTATGGACATAAAATAACACATGCACATGTTGTGCACTTCCAAATTATAAGAATTCAATGTTCCAAAACATCATTTTTTATGGTCATAATTTAACTCGAAGAGATTTGAGAAAATCTAATAATCACATAAAATGTGTTGCCATATTCAAGGATATATTAGCCTAAATCAACATTTATATATGAAAAAATTGAATCATTTAGTGAACTTTAGTGATTTTGGCCCAAATTTTGCATTATCATATAATTTTGAGTAAGATTGACAATTTTATCATAATGGTGATAGGAATTGGATGTCTACAACTTAAACCCTAGATCTCTAGATGTCAAGTAGAAACCACCAGTAGATGGAACCAAAATGGTGATGACACATGGAACCTTTACCTCATGGTAATATCTTGATCAAATAAACTACAAAACCTAGCATAGAGCAATCTAATAAATAGATGACATGTGGACAAGTGGTGTAGTAGTTGGGTCCATCAGATGATTCATATAACAGAGCCACACAATAGTGTGAGCCACTGAGAGATTATCACTTGGAAAACTAGTAGAGTTTTCAAGTCCATCTTAGCCCAAATTAAAATGGTTCAAGCCATGCAACATCAAAAGGAGGCATGATCTAATTATAACATGACACTTGGTATAATATCACAAAACTCACTTAGATAGCCCAATATTTGAAATAAAAGGATGGAGTGTACAAAAAAACACCAAGTGTTGAGCATGTGTCAAGTATGACACCTAGATAAAACATATATATCCGTAAATCATTAGTTTTTGGTTTGAATTGGATGTTAATGGGGTTCATTTCAATGGTTATAAATCTAAGTCACTTCAAGGGAAAATTCAAACCTATAACAAAGGGCTATGTGGACAAGCCAAAAGCAGTGATTGGCTAATTTCCAAAAGTGGATTTTTGAAGCCATTAAAACAAAACTAAAGATCCACCTAGGCTTTAAGTCAAATTAAAAAAAAAATACTTTAAATTTATGACTCATATCTTTTAGTTCAAAATTCTAAAAAAATAGAGTTTAATGCTTGTAATCTCAAGGATTTGCATTCATTTTCAATTGTTATTTGATAATAAACTCCAAAGTGTTATGTGTTATTTGATAAATAATTATGTGTAATCATTTAAAATTAATACAATCCATGAGATCATTAATAAAAAATAATTAGAAACCATGGCTTAAGCAAGAAGGAACATCTAGATGGAACAAGCTAGAACAAGTTTCATTTCTCTATTCATATGGAATGAACATCATCTTCCAAGACACTAGTTTCAATTCCATTACATTTTCCATTCAATAGAATCATTACAATGATTTATTATACCATGTAGAGAATATTATAGATAGAGATAGTGACGATGAGGAAGGATGTAGTGATGTAGAAGATAGGTTGGATATCATAGTACTCAAGTCTACAAGATTGCACAAAGTTACACCTAACCTAGAGGTACTCCTCTATGTGGACTTATTCCACCAAGTTTTTATTCAATCCAAGTGTGTACACAATATGAATAAATATTTCAATTCAAGTAATGACATTAATTTCATAGTTGAGATAGAATTTTAGGCTTATTATGATCTTCTTATACTAGAGATTGATTATAATCAAGAAACTATCACCTAATGGATTAAAGTACATAACATTAGAGAAGTTTTGAGGGACTAGGTAGAAAACAAGGGGAGTTTTATTTATAAATGTAAGATCAACCAAATCCCTTTCACCCAATTTAAGAAGGGGTAAGAATGGGGATGGCTATGATGAATAGGCTACATGGGGCTAACTACACTAGCCACATAGATGAGAAGTGGGTTCCACTTATATCCATGATTATAGATGATGCTAAGACTCCCCTTATAGGAGAGATTATTTATTTTAACTTGTCATATTTGATTAGGAAGGTCATGTTCAACCAAGGATATCACTTCTATATGATGTCTTACTAGGTATATGCCATTTATACCACCCCAAAGTTCCCCTAATTTACTAATTGGGATCCAACAATAAAATGGATCATGTCTCATGTCTTCTCAAAGGTGTGAATATGCAATGAAGTTACTTATATGTTCACATAAAATGATTATATATCATGTATAATAATAAAATATGAGAGATCACACAATAATAATTGATAACAAAGTAGAATACTGGATAATATAGCAAAGACACTTTCAAGGTGCAACCTCCTCAACAATGCACTAAGAGTAGAATAATTAACATGATGATCAAAGACTAACCAATAGCTCATATATATAGTCTACTTAGCCATGGTTATTCCATAGGATGACCTAAATAAAAATAGAGAGAAATGTAACATGAATATAAAATAGGTATGCAAGCCACAAGCAGCCACACATATCCTTAGACACACCAAAGGTTAAGGGCATAGCATGCCCCTCCCATTCAAAACAACATTTTCCTTAATGTTTATTCAAATATAGATGTTTTTGTACAAATTATTCATCCTCCCAAGTGGTATATTCACAAGGAAGATTCTTCCATTTCATCAAGTACTCTTTAATCACTCTAGATCATAATTGTATAGTGCACATTTGAAATATTACCTCAAGATCAAGAATAACTCTTCCTTCCTCATCCAATTATGGTAACTCAATTTTAGTATCAAATCTCTATCCAATGACATTTTTTAGGCATGATACATGAAATTCTATATGTATGGAAGTGGAGGAAGGAAATTCTAACTTGTAGGCCACACTACCAATTTTCTACAAGATCTGGTAAGGCCCATAATACTTAGGGGACATAATATGATCCTTTTTTCTGATTTAAGGACATATTATTCTATGTATACAAGAAAAAAATGATCTAATAACCAATTTAAAAATTCTTCTCACTCCTATGTTGATCTTCTTACTGCTTCATGTGATTTTGGGCCATGGCTAAATTTTCATGCAAACTTACAAGGACCTCTTATTGATGATGAATATGTTCTCAAACTTCACAAACCTTAGGATGTACCTTCAAGGTTGAATTGATGCATGGAGGGTGATATCCATATAGTGATATAAAATGAGACATTTTGGAAGAAGAATCAACAAAATTTTTATAACACCATTGAACAAGTGGCAACCAATGAACCCATGTATCTTGTTTATCAAAAATTAAAAAATAGAGATGTCCTTTGAGACATTTGTTGATTACATTAGTTTGTACATATGATTAAGGATCATAAGATGAAATATGAGCCAAATAGATGCCCAAACATGCAAATAATGTAGTCTAAAAATTTCTATTGAAAATGGGATCTCTATCACTAACAATGATCTTAGGGGTACCATGTAATTTTTGAACTATATTGATAAAATAATAAGCTAATATACTAGCAAAAATGGTTGTGATACAGAAAAAAATGAGAATAATTATTGAGATGATCTACCAAAACCATGATAACATTTTGACCATCATATCTTGATAACCCTATAGTGAAATCCATAGACACCTCTTCCCAACATTGGCTAGGGGTGGATAAAGGTTGTAAAAGACCTAGGGTTTGGATGGTTTCCCCTTTATTTTATTGATATATCATACATTCAACCACATATTTTTGGACATCCCCCTTGTGTCTTCCCAAAAAAAATCATGCTTGATTCTATGATAGGTTTTCAAAATTCCTAAATGACCCCCAATTGGAGTTGCATGAAGTTCCTAAAGGATTTATTGTTTAAGAAGAGAATTCTTTCATAGGTATAATCTATCTTTATACCATAATTCATCACCCTTCCATGTCAATTTTTTAAATCCACCCAAATCTTATTGAATATTTTGAATTACATCATGGGTAACACTATCGGTATCATAATTTGATTGTGTTTCCTCTAGCCAATCTGCATGTAAAATGGTCATAACATATACCAATGCCTCAACTAATTCATCCTTCCTAGATAGTGCATCTACCACTAAATTATCCTTACTTTTATTGTAAACTATTTTAAAATCATAGCCTAACATATTAGTTACCCATTTCTATTATTCTTTAGATGACAACCTTTGTTCCAAAAAATATTTGAGACTATCATGATCAATATTTACCTAAAAGTGATGACCCATAAAATAAGGCCTCCATTGTTTGACTACATGAAAAATGGTCATCATTTCCTTCTCATAAATTGGCTTGCATTGATTTTTACCCTTTAGTTTATGACTTTCAAATATAATTGGTCTACTTTCTTTCATGAGTACAACACCTATACCATACCTAGATGCATCACATTCAACCATAAAAGTATTGGAAAAATAAGTAGTGTCCAACACTGGAGTGGTGCACATAACCAATTTTAATTATTCAAAAGCCCTGATAGCTCTATCAGTCCAATAAAAGGAGTCTTTCTTAAAAAGAGAGGTGAGTGGGGATATAATGCTACCATAATTTTTGACAAACCTATGATAGTAACTAGTTAGCCCCATAAATCACCTTAGTTTCTTGAGTGTCTTAAGAATCGACCAGTCCACCATTACTTGATTTTTTTTATGATCCAATTTCAGTCTTGCATGTGAAATTAGATGACCTACATACTCAACCTCACAAGCTCCGAAAGTACATTTGGAAGGTTTGGCATACAACTGATGTTGTTCCAAAATTGAGAGTACCTATTTCAAATGGTACAAATGGTCTTCCCAATTTTTATTGTAAATGAGGCTATCATCAAAAAATACCATAACAAATTTCCTCAAAAATGGTTTAAAAATAGTATTCATCAAACTCTAATTGGTAGATGGTGTATTTTTTAGCCCAAAAGGCATAACCAACAACTAATAATGGCCCTCATGAGTCTTAAAAGTAGTTTTGGCTATGTCTTCATCATGGATCTAGATTTGATGATACCTAGAATGCAGATCTAACTTAGTAAATTAAAGATAACCATTTAATTCATCTATCAAATCATCAATGACAATAATATGCAACTTATCTTTGATAGTGTACTTGTTGAGTTCTTTGTAGTCAAGGCACATCCTTCAAGTTTCATATTTTTTTATCACCATGACAAATGGTGTAGAATATTTTATTTGGATTTGAAAAATGATTCATGTATCTAACATATCCTATACCATCTTTTCAATTTAACTTTTATGGGCATATGGATACCATTATGGCATGATACAGGGTGGTTTACTACCAAGAATAAGTTTGATAGCATGATCATGTGTGCAGCTAGGTGAAAGTCCTTCCGACATGTCATCAAAAACAACTGAATGTGAATCAATCACTTGTTGTAGATTAGGAGGTGTAGATGGTTAAGTTGGATAAACTTTCATAGAAACTAAGTGATCTATAAATCCTTAGTACCCTTGTGGAAAATCTTTGTCATTTGATGGGAACTAACCAGTTATGGAAATTTAGCCCTTAATCCCCTTATTTCAAATATCCTTCCCTCAAAATGAAAGTGCATGAATAATTCCTAGAAATTAATCTCAATAGTTCCCAAAGTGGTGAGCCATTATACTCTTAGAATAATTATATCTCCCCCAATGGGAATAGAAAACATAGGATAATACAATAAGTAGTCTCCCATAGCTAGTTTAATACTACAAAATTTTCTTGAATAGCTGATAGTACCACGATCTAAAATCATGACATGAAATTTTGAAGTGGGATAAATGAAACAGTCCAAGTGAGCAACCAATACCATGACCTTTTTTTTCTTTAGGAAAATCACCACCTTAATATTTTGGGGATTACTAATACCTAAAAGATTAGGATAAGAAATAGTAGGCTAAGAGTCTTTAGATTCCTCCTCAGGACCTTCTTCATCATCATCATCCTCATTGAAACCTTCGATGTAAAACAAATTATTCTTAGCATAATGATGGTCTTTGTTATCACAACCATAACACAACCCTTTGGCTTGCTTCTCCCCAATTTTTTTAAGTGTCAATCTGGTGGGTTGAGGAAATGATGGTGTTAGAAAGGTGTGATCAAGACCAATAGTGAAGGTTTTCCATTTGACCATCTCTTTTTCCTCTATCATGTGTACCCTTGAAATAGATTTTAATATAGATGTTGGGTTAAACATCCAAACAACCAATTAGATTATATCTTTGAGGTAACCCAAAAATGAATCAATCAAATTTTCCTCAGTGATCTCTTCCACTCGTAAGGATATATACTAAAATTGATGAATATAATTATTCACAAATCTTGTTTGCCATAGTTTGGCTAACTAGGTGAGGTATTTATTAGAGACATTATTCTGATAATGAGCCAAAAAAACTCATTAGTGAAAATAGACCATATAACAAGAGCACCATTCTTTTTCTTTTGAGCATACAACTAGTGATACCAAATGAACTACTCAGGTTCTCAATATAGAGACACCACTATCACCTTTTGAGAACTAGGAGTTTGATGCAGATCAAATAAATTTTCAATTTGGGTAATCCAAGTGATAAGATTCTTACCATCAAACTTTTGCATGTCCACTTTTGGCAACATCAGTTTCACACCAGAATTGGATTTGTTAGTGTTGAGAGGAAGAGGACCTAAATGATGAAGTGGAGGGATATTTGACTATAACCAAGATGAAATGGAAGCCAATTTAGAAGTGATATAGTTAAATTAAGTGTGAACCCTATTAATATCTATGTACATCCCTAAAATTAGTTTGAACTACAATAAATTAATCATGCCTCACCAAGCCCTTTATGTCATCTTAAAGTTGAGAAATCAATAGATCTAAAATTTTAGATTCTATGTCACTAATAAGAGTCTTAGGAGTTTCTTTCCCCCTTTTTCTTCACCATGTAGAAGGACCTACCATATAAAAACCCAAGGAGGTTTTTCACCCATAAAAAAATGTACTAAGAGATGGTACTATCATGATCACCTCGCTAAGATGAATCTAATGACTACGTTTGCATATTAGGATAAAAATTTTCAAAACCAAAAAAGTGTACTAACAAAATATACCATTGCAATCATATTATTGAGATGAATACAATGAATACGTTTCTTCAAAGTGAAAAAAAATTCTAGACCTTTTTTTTAATTATTTAAAAAAAAAGTGTTTCAAACAATACTGCATTGATATAAAAAAATAATTCTTCCCAGATTACAAGTTTATTTTTTCACTCCTTTTAGAAGTCACACCTTGCTAGATCCAGAAAAACAAAACTACAAGAAACTTGACCAAATCAAAGCTCTGATCCCACTTGTAATGAAATTACTTAGACATTCACACAAAATGACTATATATCACACAAAATAAACAAATATGAGATATCACACAATAATAATTGATAGCATAGCAAAATACTAGATAATATAGCAAAGCCACTTCAAGGGGGCAACCTACACAAAAATTCACTAAGAGTATAATAATTAACATTATGATCAAAGAATAATCACTACTTCCTATATATAGTCTACTTATCCATGGTTATTCCATAGGCTAACCTAATTAGGAACATAGAGAAATGTAATAAGAATATAAAAGAGGTATGTAAGCCACAAGTCAACCACATATATCCCTAGACATGCCAGAGGTTAAGGGTGTAGTATATTCTACATGTAAAAATAGGATATGTAGTCAATTTATTAGCATTTATACCCAATTATATATAGGGCCATCCATGAGAGCCCCATGCCAAGGCTATCTAAAAAAACTAGGACAACATTCAACACATTGGGAGCATATCAATATTATCTAGATTAAATGGTAATAAGAGTGGTAGGAATCAAGATTTACCACTTTATGCTACATACCATAGTGTTAGACAAGCTGGTTGAACAAGATACTACCTTCTAGGTACTCATAGGGGTAGATGGATTATGCAAAAATAAGAAAAGTGTACTAGTCCATCCTTAATTATTCAATATTGGCTAGTTTAAAATTAAAAAACTATAAATTAATTATGGTTGTCACCAAGAAAACACCTATATTTGGTTTTTAAAAGGATGAAAATAAGGATTGAGATCCTGAACACATAACATTCAAACATTTTAACAAGCACAAGGCAACTCTAAGCATCACTTACCATCATGAGATTGAAGATGAAGACTAGTTCTACATCAATACATCTAATGACACTGAGTTAAAGTAGAGACTAAAGGGTAATAATATCCCATTGGTAAAATGGAGGCTAGATGTTGTAGGGTTTTATTAAGTTTTTGAACATTAGGATACTTAGGCAAAAGCATCAACACCTATAGTTCATGCTACTAGTCCTAAGGAGGAGAAGTTGATTGACCCACAACTTAGTCAAAAGATACTATAGGAATTATCTCCCACTTTGGAGAAAGGAGGAGTTGATGTAGCAAATCAAATCAAGCAATCTTTGGTTTCAGGAGCCCCATCTAATAGCCCATCTGAAATACAAAGTACTACCTCAATACAAGCAAGACCTTCAGTGGAGGCAACAGTTACATATACTCTAGCACTAATAAGTTTAGCATCATGGTTACCTCCCTTGGTTATTTATAAAGAGGGACAAGATATTATAGGTTAGGAATATGTTTATTTACCTCTTTCATTCATTTATAAACAACCTTTAAGTATATTTGGTGAGCCCCAAACTCCTGACCATGTGAACCTCTTGACCTATCGTCCCCTCAATAGGCTTGTCATTAGGCATGTGACCATTCCATTTCCCACCATATATCCATTCATCATATCATCTAATTATAGGGTGTAATATCCCCAAATGGGATGATTTCATAAAAAAAGGTTTTCCCCTAAATCTACAAATTTTTAAATAAAAAATCAGCAAACCTTAGTTTGGAATAAATGTTTCAAAACCCTTATAAAACCCTAAGCACCAAAAATAAAGGAATGTGAAGACAATTTATAGCTACTATGTTATCCAAAATTCATCTGAATGCTTGCCAAAATAAACAAAACAATAAATATAGGAAAGAAGTACCTTTTTTTACAAATTACTAAAGATCAAGTGCCACTATATGATGGCTAAAGAATATGTTTTTTCTTTCAAACACAGCTATTATTCCTTGCTATTTTTTACTTCAAATCCTTGCCAAAATTATTCCACATGTGCCCAAAATCAAGGAAAATTATAGTGAAGCCATAGGGCATTAAAAATGACCAAAAAATGTCTTCTAAGCCAATTTCCCAAGTCACCAAGGTGCAAGAAAAATAGCAAAAAATTAATGGAGTAAGATCTCAAATTTTATAAGTAAAATTGATCATGAAAACCTCTAAAAATAATTAAATAATAATCTAAAAATTATTATTTAATATTATATTAAATTTGAGCATCAAATATTTCATAATTCTTCTCCAAATTCCCATGCTAATATGTAAGAAATTTAATAATAAATTTTAGAATATTAATTTTCATAAATACACCCCAAAAAGGATCTCCAAAGCCTCAATCAATCTTCCAAAATAAGTCACTCCACTTGAAAATTTAGTGCAAATAATAATCATAAATATTCTACATCAAATTGACCTCAAGTACTCTCCAAAACCTCATAAAAGTCTCTCAAGGAAAATGACCTCACTTTAGGGCATGTAACAAAACCTCCTTTAGCAAAGGTGGCATCAAAAGACACATTTTATAGAATTATCAACACCAAAAAATGAACAATATTAGGCATGCATCTTAATAGATTTTTCAAGCATGAATAAATAATTATAAAATTCAACATGTCTTCAATTATGATCTTAATCTTTTATTTGTACTTTCCAAATGGGGGAAAACCACTTTTTGGAGGCAAAATACCTCATAAGCCATGATTTATCTTTTTAGAATATTGTTTTCTTTCCTTGATTTAGCTCCCAAGTAGACATTCTCTTTTTCAAATATAATATCAATTAGTTGCCTTAATAAAATAGTAATTAAAATTACTTTTAAGATAAACAAATGAATAACAAATTAAATTAAATACTTTAGTGGTAAACACCACATTTATTAAATATTCTATTAATTAAATAATAATTACCTTAAGAGAAAATGATAAAAATCACTATTTTGGTAATTAATAATTAACTAATAAAATATAACCCCCAAAAGGATTCATTTAGTCTATGGGGAAGTAGAATAAATCTATTAAATACCTACTTAAACTTTATGTAGAAATGGGGACATCATAGTCCTCCCTTCCCATAAATGCTTTCCCTTAAGCAATTGCAAGCTTGGATGCTCTAAAATTGATTAATTTTCACTAATGGCATCCTTAAGTGGCAAGTAATTGTATCTAATAAAATACTCATTAATTCTATGATTCCTTAACTTCTTTTCAAAGACCTCAATGATAGATTTTGGAATCAAGATTATTTTTCATTCTTCATCTAATTTGGGCAACTCCAAAGGAGTGATAGTATGTTGTCCAAGAACTCTTTTGAGACAAGAAACATAAAACACATTATGAATCTTACCATTTTATGGAATCTATAGCTCATATGTTACTTCTCCCACCTTATTTTTCACCTTATATGGACCATAAAATCATGGTTTCAACTTTTTCAAACCACTTTGTATGAAGGAAGATTGCTTATAGGGTTACAATCTTAAAAAACACCTAATCTCCTGCCTCAAATGACCTCTCCACTCTATGCTGATTTGCATATAATTTTTGATGATTTTAGGCATGTTTTAGGTTTTATTTTAGTGCTCTAATGATGTCATAACTTTATTGTACCAAGTCGTTTTCCCCAAGTACTCTACTATCTATCATCACTAGATCAATGAAGGAAAAAACATCATAACCATAAAGTGTCTTAAAAGGAGTAATACCTATAGACATGTGAAAGCTTGTGTTGTAATAATATTTGGCCATATTTAACCATTTTATCCATGTTGATTGCTTCCCTAAAACATATTTCTTCAAATATCCTTCCACCCATTTATTCACAATTTATTTTTTCTCATTAGTTTTAGGATGATAACAGGTGCTAAGAGTGAGCTCATTACCTATAAATTAAAATAATTATTGCCAAAATATACTAATGAATCTGTTTTCCCTATCACTAAAAATGTTTTTAGTTATCCAATGAAATTTTAATACTTATATAAAAACACATCAATAATCATAGGATCATTGTACTTGGTTGAAAGTGGATAAAAATGAGCAAATTTTTTAAGTTTATCAACCACAACATATAAACATTTTTTACCTTGAACCATAGGAAATCAAATAATTAAATATATAGAGATGCTCACCCATTTTTGTGAAGGAATGGTAAGGGGATGAAAGAGACTTTCTATAAATTCATTCTCACTTTTATTCTTTTAGAATACAAAACATTACTAATTATACTTGATAACCTCCTTTTTAAAGCCCTTCCAATAGAACCTCTCCCTCACAAGTTTGTAGGTATTATAGTACCCTTGATTTACAAAAAAAGGTGTGTCATGGGAAACCCTTAAAATCATGTGCTTTACCTTGGATTTTGGTACCAAATAGATCCTCTCTTTGTATAGTATAATTCCATCCAAAATTCTAAATTTATCATCAATAGTCACCTCCTCAAGCAAATTATTAGTAAACTAATTTTTAGTGTATTCAAAGATAATTAACTCTTTCCAATCAACTATCATAAAAGACAGAAAATATTGTTTTATATTATTTTAAATATTTATTGAACATAGAATCAATTTGAGGTGAACCTTTGGCCATACCTTGAAGTGTTACCTTGTTATCACCCACCTTGAATTTGAGCATCAAGCTGTGATATTTAAGGGTAAATTCCACCAATGAACGTAACCATTGAACCCCAAGAAAAAGATCCATATCTCTAGTGTCAATTTCATAGAATAATCACATAACTAATTTTCCCCTAAAGTAATGGAAATATTGATGACTCTTTTGGTGCAAGGAAGAGAAAATCCATCTTCTATTGTTACCTTGAAACCCTTGAAGTCTTCTATAATTAAATCAAGATTAGCTACCAAAGTTTTACCAATTTAGTTATGATTAGCCCCACTATATATTGAGATGATTACCTTTTTCTCCTTATAAGTACCTCCTACTTGAAAAGGATAGTAATTTGGTGCTCCTAAAATAGTAACAAGAGTGTTTCTCATATCTTGTGTGTCATCTTCATGCATGTGCTCATCAACTACATTGTCATCATGTTCATCATTAGTATTAATAATATCAAAATTTTAATCATTATAAATTACCTCAATATAGTATAAATATCCTTTTCCCATGAAATGGTGGAATGTTTTCCATGGATTATTACATGTAAAACATAAAACTTGCCTTCTTAATTCATCTCTATCATCCTTAATATTTTTTCTATAAGGTAGTGATATATGAGGTGGTGTATATGGTGTATAAAGATTATTTTATTTCTCATTGGGTGGTTCCATATGATTCCCACTCATTTCTATTTTTTCCCCACTAAAATCAAACCTTGGTTTCCCTGTATTTACCCCTTTGGGTAGAGAATAGGTGGTTGCCCTTAGATACCCTTTTTTCTCTTCATAACCCTTGTATGTTTAACATTCTAAATCCAAAGCCTTAGTGATAGACTATTATAAATAAAGAGGGTTAAAATAATTAACCTAACCCTTAAAAATCTCAATCAAACCCTTAAAAAAAAAAAAAAAATCACTAATATCGAGTACCATAACTGAAACTTTTTGAAAATTAGTAACATACCTTTCAACATCATGATCTTGCTTGAGTTGAGCCAACTCAAGAAAATGAATTTATAGATTTTTTATATCAAACCTCTCCATGATCATTTTCAAAAAATCCTCCATGGTATTAAAATATCAATGTCCTTGTGTTATTAGGCCATGAAACCACCACTTATGAGCAATACCCTCCAAACATAGGGTCATGAATTTTAGAGCCTCATCCTCAAACATGGGGTTGAGTGATAAATATGTCTTCAAATTCTGAAACCATGATCTCACATGATGTTTGTCAATACCATAAAAAAATAAGAATATAAATTTTTTGGGAAGTGTTTTCATTGATGTCAAAGATTGATATCATTTGTGCATTGATGTGAAAGGTAATGACAAAGTGATGATGATGAGTTTGAGCCTAAAGTTGTGAAAGGTAGGGTTTAGATGCATATGAGATAAGGTGAGTATTTAATGAGGCTTATCATATTGTTCTAGCATGTTGATGTGATTTTAGGTCAAGGAGAGAAGATAAACATGTGAACAGAGTGTTGGCATAGGCTTGGTAGCCTAGAATGTAAGCATGAATCTTCATTATACACTTGGATGGGATGTTTATGAATGTTATGGATGATTATATCATGTTATAAAGGTCATATGTGGTGTTGAGAGTGATTGAAGTGATTATGGTAATGAATGGTGTTCATTAGGTTTTTCTTTATGGTCATCTAGGCCTAGTTGGTCTTGTGGTAAATCAAACTATGTGAGTAGATTGATGACATCATATTTTACATACATGAAGGTTTTAGGAGTATATTTATATATCGACTGATTCCCATATATGAGGAGATAATATGTTTCAAATTTTACTTCATGAGGTTGAGATTAGCTAAAGATATATAGGTGTAAAGTTGGCCTCTTAGATATAAGTTCACTAAGTTTCTATACTTAGCCAGACCTTCACTGTAAGTCATACAGATTTGTATGAAACAATATGTTTGTGAGTTTAATTTAGGTATTAAAAAATTCAATAATGGTCAATGTTTTACATTAATATGTTATCTATAGTTCTAATCCATGAAAATTTGGAGTCTTGAAGTGATTTCTAGCTCAAGTTATAGAGCTTCAAAGTTGCTCTAGCAAACTATGATGGGCTAGAGACCATCAAGTTTAATCATGTTAAAGTGTGAGGTCATTGTTCTAGAAGATCTAATAGTTATAAATTAATCATACATATTGAGATAAATGGTAAATATTAAGTAAACATGTCAAAGGTTTCACACACTGGTGATAAGTGTCACAAGCTTGTTAATCTGATAGAAGATCAATAGTGAGTGGTGGTTCGTACTTAAAAAGATGAATGATGTGGGATAAGTCAAAGAGTCAAAAAAGCATATATGACTACCAAGTGGCATAAGTGCATGGACTGATAGAAAACTATTTGTAAGTCATTCAAGGGTGCCAAGTCTCATAATCATGGAAGTTCTGATCTAGATTGAATGCTGCGTGTTTCTTGATAAAGATTGAGCTACTCAGAAAAGATTGACAGAGTGAGTTTGTTCTAAATTGTCAGGAAGTAGTGAGATGATGATAAGTGCTTGATTTTTAATAGTAAATAAAAGGTAAATACCAAGATAATTTTGAGGGATACCGATGATGAATATTCATTCAAGTTATGAGAGGGCATGAATGTTGAAAAAGTGTTTGAAGTTTAATAGTTACTCAATGGCCATTGGAGTTTGATTTTTCAAATTAACAAAGGAAGAACTAGTGATTAGTGTTTGAGCCATAACTTTTGATATAGGATGAATTTGAAGGTTACGTAAAATGAAAAGTTGTAAAGGACTCCAATATACATCCATAAAAATTGGTTAGAGGTTTGAATATCTATATAGTTATAGATATTGAGCTCTAAATTTGACTGTGTGTTTAACCATGGTCTATAAGTGACCTAAAAAGGATAATTGATTTTGTTTTGATGGTATTTGATTGTTTAAAGGTGACTTAACTATTGGAAAGTGTTGTATACTCGATGAGGATCATATTTATGGATTTTGGTTTGAATTATCCATATATAATATGAAAAAATACTTATAAGTTGACTATTTATTCATTCACTATGTTCTTATGTACAAGTCTAATGTTTGAGTAGATTGAGAATACATAAAAGTGAGTAATGATAACTATAGTCATTTTATTATATCTAAGAGGTCATATGGAGTAGACCTAATAATTTTGAACTGGTTTTATGTTTCTAATTTTCTCATTAAAGTGATAAATGGGTGAATAGTTCTCCATGAGACCTATAACAGCTATTAAGGCCTAATTGAAAGGTGTAGTTGCTTAAGTGTGACCCATAGTTGCTATGGCCAACTTGTGAAGATGTAATTGAGATATGTAATAAACCTTAATGGTTAATGAAATTTTAAAGTCTCATCAAGAAGATAATAATCATGAAGGTTTTATAAATGGTGAAATCAAAGATGATGATTTCTAGATGTGAGAGACTTGAAAGAAGAGGTGTGTATGAGTGATGTAGAGTGAAGGAAATAATGTTGGGTGCCCATTGAATGGGTTGTAGAGAATAGTATGTTATTAACTATTTGTATGACTTTTAAGTCATATTTATGATATGATAATAGTTCTCGTATAGGTTTGAATATTGAGGATGAGTAAAGAGGTCTACATTTACACGAAAGGATATTTTGGATGCCTTGAGTATGAGAAAATGATAGATGGTGTCTATGTGAGATTAGTGGTTAATTTGAGAGGTAGATAAAAGTGAATAATATGTAGTATACATAGTTGAATAGAGATAATATACATTGTATCTCCATTATATTGGTAGGTAATTAGTGATTAGGAGATGTACATTTCATAGGTGTTAGGAGGGTGTTCAACATTTAGTCTAGAAGGACTTGAATAAAAAGTGGTCAAAAGTACTTGATCATCTTATGGGGAGGTGATCCTTTTGAACTAAGTATTCTACTAAATATGGTTAGAAGGACTTGATCAACAAGTGATCAGAAGGACTTGGTCATCCTAGGGGTAGGTACTCCTTGTGAAACATGTGTTTCACTAGATTATGGTCAGAAGAACTTGACCAATATAATGTTTGTGATCATATTTTAAGACAAGTATTACATGTGTTCCCTAAGATATTTTTCCACATAGATCTTGTGTTGTGTGTGTGATCTTGCATTATCTTCATTTTTCATTTTTATAAACATTTTTTATGCTTCATGAATGGTTGTATTGAATGATTAAGTGTTTGAAGGGTTTATAAATTGAATTAGATTATTTGTCACCACTAATTCACCTCTTACCTCTCAATTATTATACCTCTAATAATTGGTATCAGATCTAGTCCTTTGGTAAAGGCTTGACAACTTGAAGGAGATCCAAGGTACAATATGGGTAGCCATCAGATACAAGGAGGTTTTTCCACTAAGCAAGCACTAATGCTCAATGGATCCAATTATGATTTTTGGAGTGCAAGGATGAGGACCTACATCATGTACCTAGGGTTTTAAACTTGTTAATATGTTTTTAAAGGTTATTTTCACCTACTATTCCTCCATCTAATGTTGTAGATAAGAATTTGTTTGAGAACACTTATAAGGAAATGAATGCTATCACTTGTGGTCTTTCAGAGACTAAATACACCAAGGTAATCCATTACATATCTACCACAAAAATTTGGAATAAATTGAAGACTATTTATGAAGAATATTCAAAGGTCAAGTTGGCAAACTTGTAGACTCACTGAAGATAATTTGAGAGTCTCAAGATGAAGGAAGAAGATTCTATGGAATCCTTTCTAAAGAGAGTTGATGAGATTGTAAACAGCATAAAAGGTCTTAGATAGAAGCTTTAAGAATATACTATAATTTAAAATGTATCAAGGTCTCTCTCTCTCAAGTTTGATTCTAAAGTATCTATTTTAGGATAAAGTCATGAAATTACTTAGACTAAGATGGATGAATTACATGGCATCCTTACTTGATATAAGATGAGAATAAATGATGATATACCACCAAAGAAGGAAGAAACATTCAAGATATAAATAAAGCCAAAGAAGAATTTATAAGGTAATAAACTCAAATAAGATGACATATCTAATTTTGATGAAGATGAACTAATTGCTTTATTTATAAGGAAATTGAAAATAGGTCTAGGCAAGTATAAGGGTAAACTACCCTATAAATGATTTAATTATGGAGTGGTAGGAAATTTTACTAATAAGTGCCCTCATAAGCATAATAATAATGATGATGAAAATCATGGTCAAGGTCATGATGATGGAAAGAGATCATTTAGGTCTAATAAAAACAAGAATGGATTCATAAGGTTTGCTACAACAAGAAGTGCTCCAAGGATAAGAAGAGTCTCTACACCAAAGAAGATTGTGACTCATCATATGAGAGTGGAGATAGTGAATCAGACTATGATCATGAAGATCATGGTCTTATTAAATATGAATACCTCTTCATGGCTAAGGAATGAATTTGCTCATATCAAAGGGATTCTACTTGGAGTGATTCATATGATCATAAAAATGAGGTGGGCTATGAGAATAAACTAATGAATGCTCTTAAATAAATGAAGATTGTGAAGAATATTAGAAAGAAGATGAAGTCTTAAATCAAGGACTATGAGGAGTAATTTAGTGTGTATAAAGTAATAATCAATGAATGAATACATCCAGGAGCCTGAAGATATAGTCAAGTATCTCAATTGTCAATTGGAAATCCTATCTAAAATCCTAAAAGCTAAAGAAGATGAATTATCAATGTGTTTAATTGAAAATGAGTCATTAAAAGTTGAGTTAGAGAAGATAGTTAGTAACATGTAGTAATTTATGAGATTTGAAAAGAGTTCAAGTGATCTAGACAATATTTTGAGTGGTCAAAAACATGCAAGTAATAGAACTAGTCTTGGATACAAAGAAGAACCATAAAATATAACTCAAGACAAGATGAAGAATAATTTAAATCAAACCTTGAATTTCAATAATCAGTCAAGGAATAAAAATGTTTGTAGATTAAAGAAAAATAAGATCAGAGAACCAAATTTTATGAGGTATAAAAGTTTCAATGGTTAATGTTACACATTTAATCAATTTGGTCATAGGGATAGACAATGTATAAGACCTATAGAAATGTTTTTTCGTGGAGTAATGATGGGGATCATCAGTCAAAAGGTGTGAACAAAGTTAAGTGCTTCAATTATCTTGATGAGGGACATTTTGCTAAGCATTGTCTAAATAAGGTATGGCAAGGCGAGTCTTCTTCAAAAGGAGTAGTTTGTGTCAATTATAAAAAGGATGGACATATTGAAATATTTTATTCTAATGAGGAAAGGTAGGATAATATTCTCACAAAAGGCATAGTGTGCTTTAATTATCAATAGAAATGCCACATTACTAGATTCTACAAGCAAAGGCCTATAAGATAGAAAGGTTTAATCAAGCTCCTAGAGTGAAATAAAAAAGGAAAGTTAACTCATGGAAACAAAAGGTGGTAAGTGTGAGTCATGATGAGTCTATAGGTCCAAGTAATCTATCTGATATGGTGGATAACATTATAAAAGTTAGAGAGTGATAAGGGCTCTCATTGTCTGCTCATGTTGTGAATGAAGAGAATAAGCTCAAGGAGAAGACTAAGGTGTTAGTTGAGGCTAGTTCTAAGGTGTGTATGGATTCAAGTGAATATCCTTATATTTCTAAGCAAGTTTCAAGAAAATAACATCAGTTGTCAATACTTGGTGATGAGGTTCTAAATTGTAAGAAAGATTCTTCAATAGAAAAGGTATGTCATGAATCTATGTTATCCCCATGTGACGTCAATACAGTCTTAGAAGAGAAGGAGAATGTTGTAGTGGATGATAAATTTTTTTCTCTTAATCCTAAGAAGAAGCATAATAATATATATTTGTATCAAATGACCAAGGTGGAGAAGTAATATGAGGAGTTGTGGGCAACTCCTAGTTTCACATTATTCTAAGGAACATATGAAGTAGGTGGTCTTTATCTATGATTCTTAAGAGAATCCTTTCAATAGAGAAGCTGTTACTATGGAATTATTTAGAATGTCCTAGAATTCAAGATACAAGTGTTTTTAGTTGGATTTGGTGTGTCAAGATGGGAGAAGTGCTTTGATGAGGTCAGAGTGATGTCATAAGGTGTTTTTGTTGTATATGCAGTGTCTACAATATCAGAATGGGTGTTTTGAGGTGGCATAATTATATTGATGGAAATTTAAGAAGAGTTTGGTGATTATAAAGGTTTGTTCACTTTGTTTTGATGTGTTTTATGTGTTTTTGTGTCTTGATGATCTTATTTGTGCCTTTTGGAGGTTTTTGTGTGCTCTTGAGATTATCTTTCTTATTGTAGATGAAATACATGGTATAGTAAGTCAAGGTTACCAAAGGTTTTAAGGCTCAAATATTGGCCTAAAAGTGTGTTATGGTTGTATTCAGGTGTGTAAGAATTTTTAGAGGTGGACATTGACCAAAAGGAGGTTTGTTGACCTTGTTTATTTTGAGATTCTAGAGTTATAGGCTATGCTAGAAAAGTGGTTTTCCTTATGATCTGAGGTCTAAGGCTTATTAATATTTTTAATGGGCCAAATGGATTAGCAATTAAAGATTCACAAGGTATGTAATAATCTTAAACACTTAGAAGTAGATTTGAATACATTCATGATGTTAAGATGACTTTGGTGGATTTTTAGTCTAATTTTTATTTTATATCAAAGGGGAGAAGGAAAATAAGAGTTTTTCATCAATGATAAAGTGGGAGATTGTTGGAAAGTGTTATCATTGATGTCAAAGATTGATGTCATATATGTATTAATTTCAAAGGTAATGATAAAGTGATGATGTCATGATGATGATGAGTTTGAGCCTAAATTTTTTCAAGGTAAAATTTGGATGTATATGGGATAAGGTAAGTATTGTCTAAAGCTTATCATATTGTATCTAGCATGTTGATGTTGTTTTAGGTCAAGGAGAGAAGACATACATGTGAACAGATTATTAGCATAGGCTTGGTAGACTAGTATGTAAGCATAGATCTTTAGTATATTCTTGGATAAGATGTTGATGAATGCTATATATGATAATATCTTGTTTAAAATGACCTATGGGGTGTCAAGAGTGATGAAATTGCTTATGGGAATGCATGGTGTTCATTGGGTTCTTCCTTGTGGTCATCTAGGCCTAGTTGGTCTTGTGGCAAATTAGACTTTATGAATAGGTTGATGATGTCATATTTCACATATGTGAGGGTTCCAAGAGTATATTGATATATCGATGGATTCCCCTATGTGAGAATATCATATTGTTTAAATTTTATGTCCTAAGGTTGAGTGTAGATAAAGATATGTGGGTGAAAATTTGGCCTCTCAAATAAAAATTCACTAAGTTTCTATACTTATATAGACCAGCACTACACATCATGCATATATGTATGAACTCGTATGTTTATGCATTTAATTTAGGTATATGTTTTATTATGTATTTTAGAGGTTTGAAAAATCCATATTTAGTATGAATAAAAGCTTAGAAGTTGACTATTTGATTGTTTATTATGTTCTTGTGTACAAGGTTAATGTTTGAGTAGATTGAGCATATGCAAAAGTGTGTAATGTTAACTGTAATCATTTTAGGATGTCTAAGAGGTCATGTGGAGTGGACCTATGAATTTTCAAGTGGTCCTATGTTTCTAATTTTCTCATTGAAGTGTTAAATGGGTGAATAGGTCTCCATGAGACCTATAAGGGCTACTAATGCCTAATTGAAAGGCATAGCTACTTAAGTGTGACCCATAGTTGCTATGACCAACATATGAAGATGTAATTGAACTATGTAATAAGCCTTTAGGGTTAATTAAAGTCTAAAGTCAAACCAAGAAGATAATAATCATGAATTCTATATAAATGGTGAAATCAAAGATGACGATTTATAGATGTGAGAGACTTGAAAGAAGAGGTGTCTATAAGTGTTGTAGAGTGAAGGAAAGAATAAGGGGTGGGTTCCTAGTGAATGGGTTTTAAATTAGAGAATGTTAATAACTATGTGAATGACCTATAGGTCATATTACTAATGTCAAAATAGTGCTATTGCAAGTTTTAAGATTGAGGATGAGTGAAGAGGTCTAGAGTGATCCAAAAGGATGTTTTGGATGCCTTGAGTGTGAGAGAAGGATAGATGATGTCTATGTGATATTTATGGTTAATTTGAGAGGTAAATAAAAGTGTGGAATATGTAGTGTGCATATTTGAAGAGAGTTGATATACATTATATCTCCATCAGATTGGTAGGTAATTAGTGATTAAGAAATGTACATTTCATAGGTGTTGGGAGGGTACTAAACATCTAAGTTAGAATAACTTGACCAAAATGTGGTCAAAAGGACTCGATCATCTTAGGGGTAGGTTCTCATTGTGAAATAGGTGTTTCACTAAATCCAATCAAAAGGACTTGACCAATAGGTGGTCATAAAGATGTGATCATCTTAGGAGTAGGAGCTCCTTGTGAAGTAAGTGTTTCACTAAATTTTGGTCAAAAGGACTTGACCGGCCTCATGTTTATGATCATCTTATAGGACAAGTAGTCCATGTGTTTATAGGATTGAGAGTGGGTTTTATTCCTTAAGAGGGTTTCCCACATAGATATTGTGTTGTGTGTGTGAACTTGCATTATCTTCATTTTTCATTGTTATAAACATCTTGTATGCTTCATGAATGGTTGTATTGAATTCTTAAGTGTTTGAAGGGTTTGGAAGTTGAATTAGATTTTTTGTCACCATTGATTTACCACCCCCCTCTTAGTGATTGTACCTCTTTAAAAATCTCCTAAACTTTGTTATAAATATCTATGGAGCTACATATTAGGAACCTTTGGCTTGGATCCTTATTTCATCTCACAATAACCTAAAAGGATAATATATCTGGCATGGTAAAGCTTAGGAATGCATACTCTTTTTTATGAAACTCAAAAATATCTTCTCTTGGTGTCTTCATCTCTACTAATAGTTATTTCTAAAAAAAGTGGCTTTGAAGAATTTATGAGAGGGGTTCATAGAAACCCTCTAATTATCACTTGAATTTATTTGTATATTGAAGGGGTGGTCTCTATTGGGATTTGTATTATCCTTTAATATGGATAAAATTTGTACACCCAAATTATGATGAAGATATTTTTTGATTATTTAATCAAGATTTACAAAAGCTTAACCCACTTTGAAGAAAACCCATTAGGATCTTGATCCCCCATAGTCTTTTTCCTTTTTTGATAATACAAGATCTCTTTACCTGCTTGCATCCAATAATCAACTCATAGGTAGACAAGACCGGTACTCTAACACCATGGTTATGTCCCTAAATGGGATGATTTCACAAAAAGGGTTTTCCCCTAAATCCACAAATTCTTAAATTCTTAAATAAAAATTCAAAAACCCCTAGTTTTTAATAAATGCTTCTAAACCCTTATAAAACACCAAAAATTTAGGCACCACAAAGCAAGGGATGTGAAGACAATTTCTAGCCACTATTTTATCTAAAATCCATTTGAATGCTAGCTAAAATAATCAAAAAATTAAATATAAGAAAGAAGTACCTTTTTCCAAATTATTAAAGATCAAATGCCATTATATGATGGCTGTAAATATATTATTTTTCTTTAAAACACATCTATTATTCATTCTAATTTCTACTTCAAACCCTCACCAAAATCATGCCACATGTGCCCAAAAATCAAGGAAAAATTAAAAAACCCCTAGATCATCAAAAAAGACGAAAAAATGTCCTCCAAGCTAATTGCCCAAGTTACCAAAGTGCAAGAAAAATAGCAGAAAATTAAAGGTGAAAGATCCCACATTTTATAAGTTAAATTGATCATAAAAACCTTTTAAAATAATTAAATAATAGTCTAAAAATTATTATTTAATACTCTATTAAGTTTGAGCCTCAAATCTTCCATAATTATTCTCCAAAACCCCACACCAATATGCAAGAAATTTAATAATAAATTTTATAATATTAATTTTCATAAATAGACCCCAAAAAGTATCTCCAAACCATCAATCAAGCTTCCAAAATAAGTCACTCCACTTGAAAATTTAGTGCAAATAATGATCAAAAATATTATGCATAAAATTGACCTCAAATACTCCCTCAAAACCTCACAAAAGTATTTCAAGGCAAAGTACCCCACTCTAAGGCAAGTAATTAAACCTCCTTTAGCAAAGGTGGCATCAAAATACACCTTTTTTAGAATGATCAACACCAAAACATTGAACACTTATTTGACATGCATCCCAATAGCTTCTTCAAACATGAATAAATAATTATCAAATTCAACATGTCTTCAATTATGATCTTCATCTTGTATTTATACCTTCCAATGGGGGGCGAACCACCTTGGGGAGGTAAAATACCTCATAAGCCTTGCTTGATCTTTTTAGAATATAATTTATTTCCTTTAGATCCAAAGATGACATTCTCTTTTATGAATATAATATTAATTAGTTGCCTTAATAAAATACTAATTAAAATTAATTTAAGACAAATAATTTAATAATTAATTTAATTAAATACTTTAGTGGAAAAAACCACTTTTATCAAATATTCTATTAATTAAATAATAATTGCCTTAATAGAAAATGATTAAAATCACTATTTTTGAAATTAATAATTAGCTAATAAAATATAAACCCAAAAATGATTCCTTTAGTATATGGGGATATTGACCAAAGGTCTTCAATACATACTTAAACTTGATGTGGAAATGGGGACATCACATAGGGTTTCAATAATGGCCAATCTTCCCCTAGTTCTACTTGGGCCTATGGCTAAACTAGGTCCCTAGTTGCCTAAAAAGAGGCCCATTATTATCATTCCCCAAGTTCCTCTATTCACAACTAGTGATTCAACTAGCACTAGTTATTCTTTATCCTCAGGAGTGACACATCCCACTTCATCCCCTAGATTTTTATTTATGTTGGTCACATCCATAGTTGTTTCCCATATGCCTCCTTTCCAAAGACTGACTCCTACCCAAAAATAACCCCCATCTACATAGCTTATGAGTGGATCTTCAAATAAATCATGGATAAACAAATGTAACTAGCCACATTGAAAATCCAAGATTTGGTCATAGTGGACCCTCCATAAGTCATATTGAAGTTTGACAAAAATGCTATATATCCATGAAGATGATGACCAAGAGTAAGGTCACCATCTGGACCAAAAAATTATGTACGAGTTAGAGGAGACTCTATTCAATCTGACCAAGAAGTAAAAATCTAGGTTAAGTAAACAATAATAGTATGAGGAGGACCCCCTCTCATATTTTCAATCAACCATGGATGTGGTTGTTGAATTGATAGAATGAGTATAGTAGAGAAAAAATAACGTAGAGTAGTAGGACAAAGCCACATTGCTAGAGGAAACCATAATAAAGGTGGAATGCGATATGGGGGAAATGTTTGACATGTTAAACACCTTAGTTAAATACAAGGTAAAGGGAGATGAAGTCTACAATAGGATCCTCAAGGCAAAGGCTATATATGGGACATATGATAACAAGATAATCAACCTAGTGAATTTGATTATGATGACGAGTTCAAGGACTTGAATTAGATCCCCTTGGAGGACTTGAGTATTGTTCAATCCTACATAATTGGTAGAAGGAAAAATATGAACTAGTGAATTGATGAAATGAGATCCTTGGGCTAGTCTCTCACTCAGCAAGGTGATAAAGTCATCAATTTGCTAAAGGATGTTGTGATCATGCACTTTTCCAAAAAAAATGGTTTCATTTTAAGTAAGGATGCCTTTAATACCTAGCTATAAAATTTTATTATAAACTTTAGAAACCAAGCCATGGCCAAAGGAGTAACCTTGGGGTAGGATATGGTAGATTTGGTAGCCTCTACCAATCAAAGGATAGAGAAGGTTGTGGTCATTAATGAAGCTGTAGGACCTCTCCTGAGTAAGCATGATGTAATAGTAGGGCTTATAATCAAGCTAATGAAGGAGCCTATTATCAATCTAAAATTAATAGATGGTGACTATAAAAGATTATATAAATCATGAAAAGGGAAAATATAAGCTAAGAAATAAGCAATCAATAAGCCAAAAACCATCACCATAGGAACCTATACCTCATTGGCCCCTCCTGTGATATCTTCTTCTTTAGCTAGAACTAGCACTCCTTTAGTTGTAGTAGGTTCACATCAATCTTCTTCTACACTGGGAGCTTTATCATCAACCACACAATAAGAATCTCAACCCAACATTTTTGGAATGAGATAGCCACTTGTTGGAATTTCTCTTGATATATCATGTCTTAATTCCCATCAATTATAGTGTAAAATATTCCCCTATTTGAATAAAGGTTATTCTCTAGCTTTAAGACATTGGGGACCTTGTCCACCGATATATGTCAATATATCTAGTTCTCTTGTAACCACCTTAGGAATTAGAAGGCCTATATATAAGTGTTCCCCCTTATTGTAATTTACAAAAAAAATTGTGAGATTAATGTAAAGAGAAAGAAAATTCTTGAAATATGTTCGTTATTTTCATTATTTTTATATGTTCTTTTTTCTAAAGCTTTGCTAATAACATATGATTTCATTTCTTCCACAGTTAAATCTAGTAGTAGTGTTTTGGATGTATCTTGTTAGTTTGTCCTATTAAATATACTAAAAAAGTATGTTATGTATGTTATGTTTTCCTTATATTCTACAGATGAATGTGGTAAAATAAAAATATGTTATGTAAGATTTATTTTCCTTCTATTATGCAAATGATTATGGTAAAAGCAATTTATTGTAGGTAGCTATTATAAAATTGTATTATTCAAATACATGCATTGTATTCACCATAGAATCCCCACTACATTTGTGATATTATGAGTTTAGCACTAGGATATCATGAGTGTTAGTTTTATTTGCACCATTTTTAGAAGAAACTAAAGAAGATCTATTAGCATTTATTGTTGTGAAGAAAAATTTATTTTCTACTCTACCATGCTTCCCTTTTTTGAACTTTTTCAAAAATGAATCAGTTTAGATTAATGCTCACTATAAATATCCACTTGTTTTTTTAAAGTTTGGGCATATATTGGAAAAATATAAAAGCAATTCTACATCATAAAAATATAAAGAAATTTTAGATAGATTATGTCACTACTGAGTTTGTACTATCCCTATAATAGGGTCTACTTACAGAATAAGGGTGGTGGCCACATAATCATTCTAGTAAAACTGAATTAATCCCTAAGGTTTTCTATTTCCTACACTACAAATAAAGCAATATTGTTCTATTATTCGTATTATATCCTTGACATAGATATACATAAACATAAGAAAGTTACGTCTAGAAGGAGGGCAGTTTGTTTATTTTGAGTAGAAATTATAGTGTGTTTCATTTGAAATATATCATAATCTCTTTAAATATACAAATATTATGACTAACATTGTATTTTTTTCTCATTTTCGTAATATCTTTACAACCTTTGAAATATCCCTGTGAAAAATGATTATTCAAAAAGATATTTTAAATATTGGCTCAAGTCTAAATATATTTTGGCATTACTCCTCTAATCTATTTAAATTTCATCTAAAGACATTAAATATAGGCATGTCATTGAATTATTTGAGTAGATCGGGCTCTATTTCATCTACATTTGCAAAGTTATGAATGATTTTAACTAATAACTTTCTAATATGTGACAAATAAGTGTAAAGATTAGTTTCTAAATAAATTATTTTGTGAAAGATCATTGAAACAAGGCTTTTGAGGTCTAAATTGAGTACAAAAACAAAGCATTAAGATATTATTTGTAATATTTCACTCTAAGACACTTTGATAATAAGCTTAATACACTGAAGATTGTTTGAAATATCTTGCCTAACATTGATCTTTGTAGGTTAGAATAATTTTCTAACAAAGTTTGTGTAGGTTTCAAAGCTTTGAAGGATCTTGATCAAAAAAGGTAAAATAAAACCACTCTACTCAGTTGTGGACCCCTTGATGGGGTTACTCTAATAGATATGGTAGTGATGATGCATCTACTAGGTGCTAAAATTTCTAATGTCTCTAAGACCCAACCATGATCTCATTCTAAGAATAGAGTTCCCCTTATATCTTTAGAAAACCATCACAATACTAGGGCCAATAAAAGGAGGTGTATGTGATGTAAATCCCACCCTACCTCTCTAGTAAGCCAACTAATGAATCCTCTATTCTACATTTGACTAATCATGGCATGGTTTGGAGGATCTTCTATAAATGTGCCTGACCTTCTGTATGATCTACCTAGGAAGCCTAAAAAATACCTCCCTCTCTTAAATCCATCTAAGGGTATAAATATTGAATAGCACATCAATTATTTCAAGGGAGACCTTAGACTTATAAACATGATCCATGAAAATGTATCCTTCAAGCTCATTCCATTCACCTTTAGGTAAGTAGCCTATGATTGGTCCCTTAATTTACTAGAGGATTCCATCATAGGCTAGAGTCAATTTAGTGACACCTTCATCACATAACTTAGAAGGTTAATTAGTCCTAAAATCATTTACCAACAATTCACCATCTTGAAGTAAGACCTGAGCAAGCCCATATGAGATTTTAACACTAAATTTCAAAAGATGTATAGCCTCACCATAGCTCCTTATCATCATGTAGATGATCTAGCACTATAAATCTATAAGAACTCCATAAATCCCATGAATATGGTCTTTTTACATAGGGTCATGAACATTAATACACTACCACATGTATATACAGAGGCCATACACATTGATGAGTAGATGTACCTCTAAGGACATCCTACTTTTACTATCCCATATATCAACCCATCTTTGCCTAATCTAAATCTAATCCCAAATGCAAATCAAAATATGCTTGCATTAAATCAGATACCCAACCTCAATAAATTGCCATTGATCCATGCATCTCCTAGCCAATAATTAGGATTCTTTAACTAGTCTAATTTTAGGGCTCATCCCAAAAACAATAGTATGACTCTGGTCCCTTTTAACAAATCTAACACCCAAATCATTATCTAAAGCTCATTCTAGAATACTAAGCCTAACTCATTTAAATGAGATTTGAAAGCAAATCAAAGAATGGTTTAAAAATTAGGTAGTGATTTTATAAATTTTCAAAGGCAAATGGGAAATATGGGGGAAGTTTCTAACAAAAATTACATGTTTCAAAATTACAATAGGGATTTTAATAGGTATAACAATAATAATAATGAACCCCTAGGTAATAAGATGCCTAACATAAATATCTATGAATTATCCTTACCTAACTGGTGTAGTTTCCATAACACTACCTAACATGGAGAGTTAGACTACATATAATTTTACAAAGCTTTTGAGATGTTCTAAGGTGAGATGGATAGTTATGATGTTGTCCTAGATAATCAAGACAATACTAGAAATTGAAGAAACATAAGGGCACCTAATGGTGGGTCTAACACTACCAAAATGTCCCTCATGGTCAAAACTTATGAGTTTCCTAATCAAGAAGAGAAAGAGCCTAAAATTAATATAGATGAGATCTGTGCTTTCCAAAAATACTAAAAAAGCAATTATGCCTTCAGGATAAAATCCCAAAAATAACATGCAATAAATTTCACACTGCCTAACAAAGTTTACACTCCCCCAAATCATAGAACCAACAATGATCATCTTCCTCCAAATGAAAATGATACTCAAACAACTACAAAATTGTCTACAATTGGATACAAAGGTGGATACACCATCATGGAAGATATGAAGAAAATCAAATCCAACATTACTTTATACGAACTTCCTCAAATCACTAATTAATGTGATTTACTACTAAAATCATTAACTGAGAAATCAAACAAAGATAAATCTAAATCTATGAATGCTAATGTGGTAATGTATAAAATTAAGGCTAAGATTCCTCCATTTCTATAAACTATTAGAATTTTTTGGAAAAATGTGCATAATTATTTGTTTTATTCTAGAGAATTTGCTAACATAATGCCCACAAGTATTTGTGAAAAGCTTGGACTAACTCTAATCAAGTCTAACAAATTTGTTGTCTAATTAGACAAGTCAAATGTCAAGGTGGTATGATAAATATTAAACGTACACATTTAATTAGCTCATGAATCATGGATTCAATAATTCATCAACATTCAAGTCATTAAAATCCTAGAATCATATGGGATATTGTTGAGTAGAGACTAGATGAAATCTTTGAATGGATACATGTCCTTAGACTATTTCCACATGTGGTTACCCTAGAAGGGCATGCCTAATTAGATCAAAATTAAGTGAGAGACCATGATTATTTTCATGATAATGGATTACAACACCAAGAATGAGAAGGTGAATTTCCAATCCACTGACCTAGGAATATATGCTCTCGATACTACTGGCTCAAATGAAAGCAGCCCTATGACCAAGGTTAAAGGTTTATAGATGATGTAATTTGATGGAAAAAGAGAAAATAAAGGCTTACGGTTAGGCATCATTATGATAAATCTAATTGGTAAGCAATAATTAACATCTTATAAACTTCAATTTTCATACACTAATAATCTTACAGAATAGGAGGCCCTGATCCTAGGACTTTAATTTGCCCTTAAACACAAGGTAAGGAATTTTTTTAGTATGCAATGATTTAGATTTAGTCATCAAGAAGGTATGTAGTCAATATTAATGCAAGATTTCCTATCTAAAGAAATACAAATTTAGAGCATGAGATTTTATCAAAAGTTTCAAAACATTTAACATTACCTTTATACCTAGGGATCAAAATCAGCGCATGGATGTATTCGCTTATACAATAAAAAATATAGTCCCACCCAAGGTCCTCAAATTATATAAGTTTATAATCAAAATGATATGTTACCCTTTTATCCCAAATAATGTCAATCACTTCCAAGTGATTAATGATGATAATTAGATCATCAAATTCATAATTATTTATGGATTCTTTTAATCACACATAATTGATTAACAATATGAAGAGTCTATAAAGGAGGTCAAAGATGGAAATGATGGCGTAATCTGACTGAAGAAGAATAGAATACATAAGGGCATGATCTCTATAGAAAAGATATTTAACCAAGACAAGACAACAAGTGATGCCAAATTTCCCAAAGTAAGTGGTAAAATTTATAATAAAATTAACATCAGTTCATTAACCAATCCCCAGAATATCAATATTAGGCTTGTCTACACCAAAGAAGTAGATAAAGCCATGAATATATTATCTAGATTCAAGTATGTTCTTATATTATCTTATTAAGATCTCAAAGTCTTTAACACTTATGTCATCACTCATATGATCCCTTTAAAGGAATCATGCAAACCTTTTTGATAAAGGCTAATACCCATAAACCCCATTCTAGAGCCTCTCATCTATAAGGAAGTAAATAAGTTATTGGATGTAAGGATAATATTTTTGATCATACACTCCACATGGGTGGCTAACCTGGTCCCACTTAGAAAGAAAAATAGTGAAATCAGACTCTATGTAGACTTTCATAATCTTCACCAATCTTTAAAAAAGGATAATTACCCATCACCCTCTTTGGATGAGGTAATTCAAATGGTTATCAACTCTTAGATGATGTATTTCTTATATGGCTTATCTTGGTATAACTAGTACTAGTCTAGAAAGAAGATAGAATGAATATTTCCTTCACAACAAAGTGGGGAACATTCATATATAGAAGGATGCCTTTCAAGCTCATAAACAATGGGGATACTTTAAAATGTGCCATGGACCATGAATTATAAGGATTGATCGATAAGTGCATCATTATCTACATGGATGACTTAAATGTTTTCTCTAAAATAGGAAAGATCACATGGTGCACCTTCAACAAGTTTTGGAGAAATATAGAACCTTTAGTATCTCTATGAACCCTAAGAAGAGTATATTTTGCATAACTAAAGGTAATCTCTTGGGAGACATAATCATAAAGGATAATATGGTTATTGAAACTCATAGGATTAATGTTATTTTCAAGGTTAATTTTCATAATAGTAATAAATAATTAAAATCATTTTTTAGAAAAATTAACTTTGTGCGTAAATTCATTTTAGGTTTCACCAAAATTATTAGGCCTTTGAATGCCATGTTGAAAAAGGACACAAAGATTCACTGGATATTAGAGGCTAGGAAATATTTCTAATACATCAAAGAAGCCATAATATAGGCACCTATACTAATTATCTTAGACTTTGATAAATATTTCTACCTTTATTATTTTATTTCTAAACACATGATTATTGTTACCTTAATGCATAAGGTAGATGACAAAGAACATCCAATCACCTTCATGAGTATGAAATTAAAATATTCCAAATTGAGATAACCACTCCTATACAAGCAATCATACACCTTGGTAAAGGTTGTGAATAAGTTCAGACATTATATCCTCCAAAACAAAATTCATGCCATTGTCCCTGACCCCATGATTAATCTTATGCTTAACCATAATGATGTAGGATGAATATGAGGAAAATAGATGACTAAGCTCTAGTAATATGACATGGCTATCAAGTTAGCAAATATTGTATGGGGTTAAGGTTTATTTTAGTTAATTACCAACATTGATGCATGAATTGATGTTTTGTAGGTAGAATCAAACCATGTATCAAGCAAGGAATGGTACAAATACATCATCTACTACTTGTTGAATGCCACTTGCCTAACATAATTAAAAAGAGAGTAAATAAGAGCACTCAAGATCAAAATTTTTCATTTCATGATCAAAAGGGGAGTGTTCCACAAAAAAACTATGAAGGAATCTATTTGAGATGCATCTCCAAGAAAGAATTTTTGGACATACTAAACAATTTTCATGAGAAATTAGGAACTAGACATCCCTTGAGGAAAACCACTACTCATAAAATACTTAGAGTAGGCTATTATTGGCCTACCATATTTAAGTATGGACATGATCATGTTTGATCATGTCATCAATGTCAAGTGTTTGACAATAAAGAAGTAAGGGAAGCCATGCCTTTACAATCAGTGATTGAAACTTCACCATTTTCATAATGGGGATTGAAATTCATTATAGTCATCAATCGTAACTCTTCGGTAGGCCACAAATTTTTTCTAACATTCACTGACTATTGCACTAGGTGGATTTAAGTAATTACCAATAAGAACTATATGGAAATTGATGTCATTAAATTCCTAAAGGAGAACATCACAACTAGATTTTGGACCCCCTTATATTTGGTATGTGATAATGGTATATATTTCCAGTCCATAGAATTTGTAGAATGGGCCTATAAAAATAGGATTATTTTCAAATTTTATTCAAATCATTATCCATAAGGGAATGTTGTTGCATAATTGACAAAAAAAAACATGATGAAAGCAATAAAGGAATTAATGGAGAAAATACTAAGAGAGTGGCAGTCATTGTTAAAATATGCTCTCTGGGAATATTGAACTAAATACAAATAAGCCTTGAAGTCATCTCCATTTCTTTTAGTGTATTGGAAATAACCAATATTTGCCATTACATTGTATCTACCCACTTATGAGTTCATAGATAAATATATGGATGATGATGAATTCATTCAGTCAAGAATATTGAATATCATTTAAAGAGAAGATTCTAGAGATGAAGCCCTCAATAATTTTAGTAAACACAAAGATGTAGTCAAAATGTGGTTTTATAAAAGGGATAAAATCAAAATGTTCTAAATACTAGACCTGGTCTTAATGTGGTACAAATCCCATGAGAAAAAAAGATAGCATGATAATTTCACACCCCTTTAGATCAAGCCATATCAAATTGCATAGATACTAGGTGATAACACATTTAGGCTGAAGGCCCTGCAAGGAAATGACTTATCTCTATTAGTGAATGAATAGTACTTGAAAAACTAC
>JARHVA010001944.1:2740000-2762500 GCA_037957365.1 Torreya grandis | reverse complement strand
ATAAGTGTTTTGAAGTTGATGAACCAATTGAAGTGATTTAACTTTGAACCTTGATGAAGTGCTTAACTCTTGCCAAAGACGTTGAACCTGTTGAACCTTGAACCTATTAAACCTTTGAACCAAAGTGGTTCAATGGTTGAATGGTTTAAACCTCTTTTTGTGATTATATGTTTGCCGATGGAGATTTTTGATTGAACCAAGGTGCTAAACCAATCCCAAAAAATGACTAAGTGTTGAAAACTGATTCTTTTGACTGAAACCACTTGTAGAAGCCTTTGAACCTATAGAAATGAACCTACCTGCAAAGTCCGTAGATTTTTTAAAAGCTTGAAAATTGAAGAATTTGAATGCCTAAGACAAATTTTGAAAAGGGAAGAGATAATTTTTTTGTAAGACCAAAATAGTTCAAATGTTGTCCCAAAAATGAGTGATATTTTTAGGGGACAATAGCTGGCTCCAGTTGGGGAACTTCTATCAATTGTAAAAAGAATTAAAAGGAGTAAAATCTAGAATATCCAGTGTCTTCAAGTATGCCATTGGGTTATGGAGTCATGCTACCTAGAAATGAAAGGCATCAAAAAATGGAAACAAAAAAAAATAGAATTGAAAAATGTACAAATATACATATATATAGATGCAAAGATTTGACACTTCAAGAGTTGAAATGTTTTAGATGCTACCTATTGTGGGGCAGAGAAAAGAGTGTGCCATATTGATATTTAAATAGAAAGCTATTTTCACCAATGTACTGATGAATTATAAATGGGCCTCTCCAAAGGGAGTCAAACTTTCCATGCATCCCCTTTGGTTCTCTCCTTTTGCCCCACAGCAGGACTTGATCCCCAATCTAGAAATCATGATTTTTGGCCTTCTGATCAAAGAGTTTCTTTACCAAACTTTAATGAGCATAAATTCTATCCACCACCATGGTTCTCTATTCCTCCAACTCAGCCAGGCACATGATTCTTTTATCAAGAGAACTTTCATATGTCTGATCTTCAATTGCCTTTGCCAATTTTAAGGCTAGCAATTCTAAGGTGATTGGTATTTCAAAATTGATACCATAAAGAAGTTGAAAAGGAGACATACCAATTTCACTCTTTGGTGTGATCATGTCTACCCATAGAGCATCAACCAATGCTTTATGCCATGTTCTCTGATTGTCATCTGCTAGCTTCTTGATAATAGTTACCAGATTCTTATTGATGGATTCAGCTTGTCCATTCCCTTGTGGAAAATAATCAAAAGAGTGAGAGAGTGTAATTCCAAAATGGAAACAAAATTGTGTAATATTTTGAGAGGTGAAACACGTTGCATTATCAGTAACAATTTTGATTGGAACTCCAAACCTGGAAATGATATTTTCTTTGAGGAAGTTGCGTACAACTTTTGAAGTAGCATGCTTAGTTGGGATTGCTTCTACCCACTTGGTGAAATAATCAGTTGATGTAAGGACATATTCATGTCTAACACTTGAAGATGGGTTTATTTTCCTAATAAAATCAAGTCCCCATTGCTATAAAGGTTCTTCTGTGATCACTGGCTTGAGAGGCATAACAACTAATTTGGGTCTTCCAACACATTGCTGACAGAGTTCACATTTTCTCACCCACTTATTTGCATCTTGGAAAAGAGTTGGCCAGTAATATCTAGCTCATAAAATTTTGTGGGTAGTCACAGGATCAAAAAAATGTCCTCCACAAGCTAGATTGTGGAAAGATTTCAAAAGCTTGGTTTGTTTCTCTTTGTCTACACAGCAAAGGAATACTCCATCTATGCTTCTCTTGTACAGGCTGTTATCCTAAAGGACAAAATTGGTAGCTTTCAACTTGATAGTCCTCCTTTCTTTGTAAGATAAATGAGAAGGACATTCACCATAAGTAAGGAAATTAGCGATACCTGAATACCACTCATTGGTAGTGGAGACAAAAAGGATTGTTGGTGTCTTTTCCACTTCAGTTTCTTCACACTGTGTCTTCTAGCTTATTGTCAGCAATTAATTGGCATAAGCCTTTACCCTTGACCAAATTTTTTGGCTTGATGTATATATCAAACTCTTAGATCTTTGCAATCAAATTACCTCTTTTCATGCCAAACTCTTGCTGAGTTAATATAGACTTGACTATAGTATCAGGCACTAGGGAAGTAGTATGTGAATTCAGAATATAGAAGCGGAAATGTTTGACTACTTTTACCAAGGAATAAACATGCTTCTCTATATTTAAATACTTCATCTCATGAGTTTTGAGAGGGAAACTCATGAAAGAGATAGGAGATTCCATACCTTCCTTGTCCTATTGAACAAGAATCGTTGAAAGAGTGTGTTCAGATGCATAGCTATATATGATGAAATCTTTGTTGTAATCTGGGAAAACCAAGGTGGGGGCATGACCAATGGTAGTTTTGATATCTTGAAATTTTGATTTACCTTCTTTAGTCTAGTTGAAGATGATCTTCCCTTTCATCATGTTCACAATGTGTCTAGTCTTCTCAGAAGATTCAGGAATGAATCTCCGTAATAAATTCACCTTTCTGAAGAAAGAATGAACATCATTCTTAATTTTAGGTAGATTAAGTTCTTGAATGGACTTGAATTTTTCTAATTCAATCTTTATGCCTTCTTTAGACACAATGTGTCTAAGGAGTTTCCCCTCTATTACTCCAAAAATAGACTTTTTAGGATTTAAGGAAATACCATTTTGGTGGTAGTGCTCTAGCACTTGTTGCAAATGGTGTACATGATCAAATCGATGCTTTGAAAAGATATTCAAATCATCAAGGTATATCACTATGAATTTACCAATCTCATCTTTGAAAGCCATATCCATAGCTCTCTGAAAAGTAGCACCAGCATTTATTAGACCAAAAGGCATTCTCCTATATGCAAATGTACCCCAAGGCATGGTGAATGCAGTCTTTTTTTGGTCTGCCTCACCAAATTCAACTTGATTATAACTCAAGAAGCCATCCAACATTGATAACATCTTTGCACTTGTCACTATTTGAAGCACTTGATCCATAATTGGCAAAAGATAATTATCCTTAAAAGATGCTTGATTCAGATTTTTGAAATCTACACAAATGTGGATTTCACCATTTTTATTCCTTATAGGCACTATGTTCACAATCCATGTGGAATGGTGGATTGGGAAGATGATTCTAGCATTTAACATCTTTTGTATCTCAGACAGAATAGTACCTGATATTTTTGGATTATACTATCTATATTTTTGCTTGTATGGCATTGAGTTAGCCTTAAGAGGAATGTTATGGTGGATTTAATTTGGTCTGAGAGACTTCAAGTCTTCATAATAATATTCTAAGACATCCATGTATTGATATAGTAAAGAGGTTAACTCAAATATTTATTTAGGGGTGCAACACTTACCAATATTGATCATCTTGGGATTTTCTTCAGTAGACAGATTCACTTGATCAAATCCTTGAGAGAAACTCAAGTCTATTTATTATTGTTTAATGAATATATCATGTTTGTCAAATAACTTTTCAAGAGAAACCAGGCCTTTAGGAATTTTTTTTCCTTTCAGCTGCAAGAATTCTTCATTTATATCTAAGCTGGATTCAGACATAGATTCATTCTTCTGAGGTTCACTACCTTCAAAACATAGCTATTTAAAATTATCTTTTCATTCTAAGAAGGCAATGATTTGATGATCATCATTTTAAACTTTTCAATGGTCAACATTGTCATGAACACTTGGTCTATAGACCAACTCAATGGTATACTTGTCTTCTTTGAAATCTGAATGAAGAACTAAGATAGTTCTTGAAATAGCAAGTGCATCAGCTCTATCATTAGACTCTCTAGGTATAGCAAAAATGTTGAAAGCATCAAAGCTTTCAATTTAGTCTCAAACCAAGTTATAGTAGTGGCATAATCTTTCATTATTAGTTTGGTATAAATTCTTCACTTGACAAACTACTAATTCAGCATCCCCTTTGGCATGAAGAAACTTGATGCCTTTTTCTTGAGCAACCTTCATGCCCAGTAATAGAGATTTATATTTAGTTGTATTGTTAGTGTTGCTAAACTATAATTTGTAAGATGAAGGGAACATATGTCCTTGAGGAGATATAAAAACAATCCCAGCTCCCAAACTGGTAGAGGAATAGCTGCCATCAAATTCCAAAGTCCATATCTCATCTGATACTGATTTTTCTTTAGACTTTTCTTCATTAGAGATAGAGGATCCTTCTTGGTCTTTACTTCAGCCTACTAAATTTTCTATTATTCTTATTGAACTGATTTTTGAGTTGATACTCTCAGGTGTTTCATGTATTTCATCTGTAGAGAGAAAATAGTTACCCATACCTACGGATTCAAAAAGGATTTGAGCTTCAGGGGCTGATGTCTGGGTGACTACATACTTTGCTTCCTTTTTAGAGAGTAACCTCTTCATTACTCCTTGAATAGGGATCCTTTCTTTAGATAGATCCATGCTTATTTTTCCTCCCACATGCTTGCAAAAGTTTCATCCAAGCAAAATGCCATAGGATGTTGGGACGTCAACCACCAAGACAGTCATCTTGATTCTCTTGTCCGGAAAGGCTGCAAATGCAAATTGGGCATCTTTGATTTGCCCCAGAAATGGTACTTGTTTGTTCTCCATGGAGAAACATCTCTCAAATGTTTTGGTCAATGTGAGACCAAGAGATTCAGCTACTTTAGTTGGCATGACATTATCAAATGTGCCTGAGTCTATAATATAGTTACTTAGCTTGTGGCCATTAATTAATAGGGAAAGATAGAAAGGTTCTATTTTTCCAAGAGCAGCTGGGGGAGTAATGACCAGATTATTTAGAATCGACATATTTTTTAGAGAATTAGGAGTTACCTTTTTAGCTATTTGTCCTACAGGGATGGTTTGGTTTTTGACATATTGGACCAACTTATTCAATTGGTCTAAATTTGAATGCAAATATTTGAACTCAGACATTTGTATTTTTGTCTTTTTGACATGATTGATTATGTCAAATGGCTTAATCGAGCTAGGTACAGAGAAAGGTACTTCAACTTTTTGAGTTTTAGGAGGGATGGGAGGTGGGCTGGTTTGTGAATTTGAATTATAAGGGGAAGGCACAATTGATGTATTTACCTTTTGGGTGATTACTAGGTCCTTTGATTAAAAAGGCAGAATGGTTCCATGTTTAGCAATCGTGACTGTTGGCTACAGTTGTTCTTCTATCCTCTCTTTATCAGCTACTAGAATGATTGGTTCTTGGACCTAGTAAACACTACATATGATCCATCAAAAGCTTCTCCTTTGCTTCTAGGTTCATCTTGGTAATTTAGGAAACCAATATGGAGTCACCAGCTAATTCTTCTTGATTGTCTTCAAGGAGATCAACGTCATTTTCTTGATTTAATTCAAGCTGATAAGAGAATTCTAATTCTGCTTCAAGATATCCCATTATTGAATTGGTTGGAGGAGCTTCTAGGGCAATTTTCCCTTATGGGGGAGGAATGTGATTCTATTGCCCTTGATTCCTGGCATTATTGCCCTAATAAGACTAATTTAGGAATGTCCTTCTATATAAAGGAGCAGAAGACATTCATTGAGCCATTTGATTTTTGAGAGCAAGAAACTCATTTGCTAATTTCTACACCATTAGATCTGTGGTACGTATAGATGCATATTCAAAAGATGATGAAGCTCTATTTCTATTTAGATCTCTTCTTATCTTCCCTGGTAAGATGAGATCATATTCTACTTTGGTGGCCAAAAGTTGAGCTGTAGCAAGATCTATTTGACTAGCATGTCTCAAGAGAAAACTTACTTTAGGTAGCTGAGAATTAATGAAAAAGCATTTGAGATTCTCAACTATAGGTCTAGATATTATAGGGATTCTACTTCTCAATTTGTCAAATTTGGCTATGAATTCTCTCATAGGCTCATGAGGCTCTTTCTTCATCTGTGTAAGTTGAGCTAGAAGTGTATGTGAATCTTCTATAGGTTTAAATCTAGCTTCAACCTTAACTTTGAGAGTATTCCAATCAGTCACTAACTAAGCTTGTAGATGATAAAACCAATCTGCAATAGCACCTTGTAATGTCTACAAAAAGCTTGACTACTACATCTTCAAATTCTACTTTGATTACTCCACAAGCTATGATGAAAGCTATAATGTGCTCATCAAGATGAACTTTCCCATCACCATAGAATTTGGGGAAGTTCTTCCTTGAACTATGTGGAAGCTCATGTAGAGGTGGAGTAAGGTTGAAAGGACCAGAAGCATTACCCTAGGGACCTTGAACTACCATTATAGGATTCTAAAAAGGAGGGATAATAAATCTCATAGGGGTAATTATAGGTATAACTTTATCAACAATAGAAGTAGATACTTCATCTGGCAATGGAGATGTGACTTTAGTAGGAGGAAAACTCTTGGTTCATTGGAGATGAGATGGTGAAGGAAACAAATCAAAATCACATTGTTGTACCAACTCAAATACAGGGTCAACAATAACTTTAGCCCTTTGGCTTCATGTATACCTTGAATTTGCCAGATTGTGAAACAAAAGTGGAAAAGAATTGACCTTGCTTCAGTTAAAACTTGAGGCTTTAAACTATGTATTCTTTCCTAGTTAATGTGGAGTTGAATGGATAGATTATAAATAGATAATGGATATTCGATCCCCAGTGGAGTTGCCAAAAACTATTGTTTGAATATTTTGTCGATCGGCATATTGATAAACAAAATAGGTCTGATCAGCCAAAGTAGGAAGATTGGTCATCCAAATGTGAAGTTTTTACCACATCAAAAGGAGATTGATCTCTCCTCTCATCAAGGGGAGGTTCCCTATAGGTATGCTCTCTCTCTCTCTCTATATATATATATATATCTATATATATATCTATATATATATATATATATATATTAATAGAAAATAATACTCAAGGGTAGGATAAATCATCCATCTCTCTTTCTTTAGAGATGATGCATGTAGATCATAGGAAAAACTCAAGGAAAATGACAGAAAGCACTCATCTTCTTTTAAAAGTACTATTCAACAAGCCACAAGAATACTCCATGTAGTAACAACAAAATGTAGTAAAAGATGTAATAACCAACAAATCGAGATGCAGCATAAAACCTTCACTTGGATTGCTCAAGAGTAAGATACGAAGAACAATGAGAGCACAAAGTCTTCTCAAAGTCCTTTACATAGAAATGAAAAGAAAACACACTGAAAGGCAATTATGGGGGCACAAAGTCTCTCCATAATTAACTCTTTAGGACAACTTTCTGACTAATTTCACTATTCCTACTTGTTGAATTAAAGGAATAGAAAATACATCAAGGAAAAAGATATAAGAAAAGTTTCCTTAACAACAAATATATCACAGCACAAAGTCTGAAAAACCATTTGCTTTCTTATTCCAATAACAAAATATGATAAACAAACTAAGCTCAAAGTCTCAGAAGTGCCTCTCAATTTGGGTAGAGGTTCATTCTGATTGTCAAAAAAATGATCCATTTACAATGAAAGAGAGTCCCTTATATAGTCTCTTTAAGGAGGACTCAGGAACAATAATACATCATGTTGCACTAAAAAATGTTAGGAAGATAGGCTGGAACTTAGGGGTGTTTTACCCATTTGATTTTCTCAATGCAGATAAACAAGACACACAATTGAAAGATTTGTAATTCTCAATGTCCACCTGGCGATCTACTCCTTTTTCATCTTTCCTCCTTTTCTGGTTAAGTGAATCAGGTCCTTGATTCAATTTGATGCTTTGTTCTTTAATTGCTTCCTATTGATCTCAGCCTTGAAGTCTTTGAATGCATTCAGGACTATAGATTTAAATCTACCAAGATCAATGGCTATTTTACAAGCTTTGAAATTGATGTTCATGCACCCGTCGATGCACTCTCAATGGCTAATTCACTGTCTTGAATTTGATGTCTTCAGGTGCGTCACCCCTTGGTCCTTCTTTAGATTTTTTGTTTGGCACTTTTTTGGAAAGAATCTTCCCTTTTAGGCCTTAAGAAATGATCTACCTTGATGCAAAAAGAGGCCCCCCTGCAAGGGTATTTGCCCTTCGGGTAGTCTTCGAATGGCAGGTCGCTAGATTCTTCTTTTAGATTGCTTTATGAAAATGTTCTTCACTTTGGTAGTTGATAGTCCCCCGTAAGGGCACCTGCCCTTTGGGGTCATTTGGCAGCCTTCACCTTGGCAGTTCCCACAGACAAATCTCATGGCATTTTCTTGTGGACAAATCCCTGGGCTTTCTCCCATGGATGTTTCCTCACGCACTTTCTTTCAGACATTTTCCTTAGGGAAAATTCCTACAGACAATAAGTCTGGGGAAAATTCTCATGGACAAAAAGTTTGAGGAAAATTCTCACAGAGAAAAAGTCTATGAAAATGTTGACTCATTCTTTGAAAATTCCTTCGGGGTCTTTTGGCCCGCAGCTTCTCTGTATTCCTTCAGACTTTTGTCCGAAGGAATTCCTTCAGACAAAAAGTCTAAAAGAATTGCTTCTTTGCATTGATCTTTCTAAATTGTCTTAAACAAAAATTTGAAGGAATTTACTTAACTTTTTCCTTAAAAATAACCCTTCTGAAGGGTGTTTTTGTTAATTAAGTATCCTCCACAAGGGCACTTGTGCTTTAGGAAGCCCTTTGAAATTTTTCCCTTTGAACTATTCCTTTGAACCATTCCGTTGAACCAAGATTTTGAACCAATCGGTTGAACCAAAAATGGTTCAAGCCAATGGTTCAATTGAATGAACCGATCTGATGAACTAAGCATTGAACCAAACATTGAACTTGCCTTTGAACCATGTCTTTGAACCAACTGTTGAACCAATTGACCTTGAAATGAAGGATGAACCAAAACATTGAACCTTTTCATTGAACCAAGATGTTAAACCAACTTTTGAACCAAATTTTGGTTTAATGATTCAAACAAAGCTTTGAATTGACTGGCAAACCATTTGATTGAACCCGCCATTGAACCTTGAACCCATTGAACCTTTGAACCAAATTGGTTCAATGGTTCAAGCCACCTTGATTTGGCTAAGTGTTTTGAAGTCGATGAAGCAATTGAAGCGATTGAACTTTGAACCTTGATGAAGTGCTCAACTCTTGCTAAAGATGTTGAACCTGTTGAACTTTAAACCCGTTGAACCTTTGAACCAAATTGGTTCAATGGTTCAAGCCTCTTTTTGTGCTTAGATGGTTGCCGATGGAGATTTTTGACTGATTCAAGGAGCTGGACCAATCTTGAAAAATGACTAAGTGTTGAAAACTGATTCTTTTGACTGAAACCACCTGTAGAAGCCTTTGAACCTGCCTACAAAGTCTGTAGATTTTTGAAAAGCTTGAAAATGGAAGAATTTAAATGCATAAGACAAATTTCAAAAAGGGAAGAGATAATTTTGGTCTATAAGACCAAAATGGTTCAAATTTTGTCCCAAAAATGAGTGATATTTTTGGGGGACAACAATAGAAAACCCTTTGTATGACTTTAAAAGTTTAAAAATCATGTTAGATTATGATAAATATTAATGGATACTTTTTAAGAATGTTTCCTTAATGTTTAGTTCATCGATTTTATAAATGATATAATTTATTTAAAAATTTATCTTGCAAGGGGTTACAATTTTAAAAACCAAGGTATGGTCCCTAAGACACAATCAAAATTACTTAATTAAGGTCTCTAAATCATTGTATTAATTTGGCTATGTCAAAAAACATATTCAGTACTATGATGTACCTTGATTTTAAGTTTTAGATTCAGGTCCAAGTTAGATTTCATACTTAAGGTTCATGAAGTTAGACTTTCCCCCTTTTTTTTCAAGCAATTCACTAACTTTCACACTTTTTCCTTTATGCAAAAACTTAATGCCAACTCAGCTTCAATTGACACATGGAAAAATCACATACATTAGTCACTCGATTAAGTAAATATCATGACTTAGTCACATATATTTTATCCTTTAAAAAAATCATGGTGATTTAATTTTGAATGAAAGTTACAAAGGTTCATGACCCAAAAACCCAATCAAATCTTACCACTTGGCACTTAATCATAGCCGTTCAAGTTCAAAGAGAAGTTATAAAAAAGGTCTATAACCTAGTGATCCAATCCCAACATATCACTTAGAATTTAGTCATGATATTATAATGATCCTACTATTTTATCAAAGTCTCATGATGAAGTGACCCAATGGTAATTTTCCACTTGTCATTCAATCACTACATCTTAGCCTAGAAAATAGAGCAACCCCATTAGGGCACACCATGTGGTACCTAGTCACAACCTTCTAAGACCTTGATTGATTTAAATAATATTGTAATAAAGTGATCTAATTTTATCATACTACATGACACTCGATCATTCCCTTCACACCCCCATAGCTAAGGTGCAATATTCAATATATTAATGCCTATGATTACATGAAAGGATGACACTTGATAACTAGTCACTTAAATATTAGATAGTTGGATGTCACGTGGAAGCCACCCAAAAATTTGAACTAATAGGCTGATGACATAAGGACCCCTTAATTCATGGTAATATCATGATCAAAATAAACCATGAAATTCAACAAAGATCTATCCAATCAAAAGATAACATGTGGAAAAGTGTCATAGTAGTCAGGTCCATTAGAAGTTTTACATAATAAAGTCACACGATAGCATGAGCCAATGAGACATTATAATTTGGTAAGCTATTATAGGTCTCAAGGCCATATCAACTAAAAATAAAAATGTTTTATCCATGAAACATCAAAAGGAGGTGTAATCCAATCAAAATATGTCACTTGGCAGAATATTATGTAACCCACCTGGATAGCCCAATATTCAAAATAAAAGGTTAGAGTGCATGAAAAGGCACCAAGTGTCGAGCATGTGTCAATTATGACACTTATATGGAAAATATATATTTTTATAGCATTGGTTGTTAGTGTGAATTAAATGTTGATGGGGTTCATTTCAATAGTTATAAAGTCAAGTCATCTCAAGGGAAAAGTCAATCCTATAATGAAGGGTTGTGTGTACAAGCCAAAAGCAATAATTGGTTAATTTACAAAAGTGTATTTTTGAATCCATTAGAACAAAATTAAATATCCACCTAGGTTTTAAGTTAAATCAAGTTAAAGACACTTTAAATTTATGACTCATATCTTCTAGTTCAAAATTCTAAAAAATCTAGATTTTAAAGCTTGTAGTCTCAAGGATTTGCCTTCACTTTAAATTGTTATTTTAGAAGTAATTATAAGGCATTATATGTTAATTTATAAAGACTTATAATTGTTCATTATACATCAAGATAATCCATGAGATCATTAATCAAAAAAATTGAAAACCATGACCAAAGTAAGAACATATAGAGCCACCAAGCCAGAACAAGTTCCATTTCTATATTATATGGAATGAACATCATCTCGCAAGACACTAGTTTCAATTCCATTGAATTAGCCACTGAAGATAATCATTAAAATTATTTATTATACCATGTGGAGATAACTATAAATAGAGATAGTGATGATGAGGAAGGCTCTAGTGATGCAAAAGATAGGTTGGATATCCTGACACTCAAGTCTACAAGATTGCACAAAGTTGCATTCAACCCAGAGGTACTTCCCTATGTGGACTTATTCCACCAAGTGTTTATTTAATCCATGTGTGTAGATAATATGATTAATTCTTTCAATTTGGGCAATAACAATGTTTTCATATCTAGCCTATCCTTTTAGGCTTATTATGATCTACCCTGTCCAGAGATTACTTACAATAAAAAAACTATCACCCAATGGCTTAAATCACATAACATTAGAAACATTTTGAGGGCTAGGTATAAAATAAGGGGAGGTTCATTTAAAAATCTAATATCAACTAGATCCCCATCACCCAATTGAGGAAATGGTTAATAATTGGGATGTCTATGATGAATAGGCTACATGGGGCCAAGGACATAAGCCACATAAACGAGAAGTGGGTTCCACTTTTATCTATGATCATATATTATGCCAAGACTCTTCCTCTAGGAGAGATCATTTCCTACAACTTGGTAGCCTAGATCAATAATGTCATGGCCAACTAGGGAGATCACTTTTATATGATGTCTTACCTGGTAGATGCCATATATGCCACCAAGAAGTTCCCCCAGCTCACCAATTGGGATCTAAACCTAGAATAGACCATGCCTGATGTTTTATCAAAGGGGATAATCTACAAGCAAGAGATGTAGGAAATTACCAAGCATTTCTACCCAATTGTATATAGGGTTATCCATTAGAGGTCCATACCTAGGCTATATAAATAAATTAAGATAACAGTAAGAATATTGAGAGAATGTTGGTATTATCTATATTTTCATGGTAATAAGGGTGGTATGAATTAAGATAGACCACTTTAGGCTACCTACCATAGTGCCAAACAAGTAGGCTAACTAATAGATTGCCTTCTAGCTACTCATAAGGTTAGATGTATTATACAAAAATAATAAAAATAAGATTGGTTCATCCTCAATTATCCAACATTGGCTAGTTTAAAATCAACCAATCAAAGACCCAATGTTGGTTTGGAAAAGGATTCCAATAAGGATTGGTACCCTAAACACATAACATTCAAATAATACAACAAGCATAAGGTATCTCTGAGCATCACTTACCATCTTGAGCCTGAAGATGAAGACAAATTCTACATCAATACAACCAATGATACGAAGGTGAATTAGATACTGAAATATGCTATTATCCCATAGGTAAAGGGGAGTTTGGATGATGTAAGGTTTTATTATGTTTTTTAACATCAGGATACTTGGGTAGGAACATCAACACATGTAGTCCATGATACTAGTCTTGAGGAGGAGAGGCCGACTAACACAAAATTTTTTCATAGGATGTTCCACACATTATCTCCCACTTTGGAGAAAGGAGGAAATGATGCAGGAAAGCAAATTGAACAAGCTTTTGTTTCAAGATCCCCATCTAGTATCCCATCCTAAATATAAAGTGATACCTCAATATAGGCAAGACCTTTAGTGGAGGTAGTAGTTACATCTACTCTAACACCAACATACTCAACATCATGGTATCCTACCCTACTTCCTAAAATATAGGGACAAGATAATAAGTTAGGAGTATGTTTTTTTACCTCTTTCATTCTTTTATTAATAACCTTTAAGCATATTTAGTGATCCCCCAAATCTTGACCATATGAACCTATTTCCTTATTATCCCCTTACTATGCCTATCATTAGGCCTGTGACCATGCCATTGTCCATCATTAACCCCTTCATCATGTCATTCAATTACAAGGTCTTAATAATGGCCAATCTTCTCCTAGCTCTACTTGGGCCAATGCCTAGACTAGGTCCCAAGCTGCCTAAGAAGAGACCTACTATTATCATTCCCCATGTTCCCTTATTCACAATTAGTACTTTAGTTATCACTAATTATTCTTCATCCTCATGAATAAAACATCCCACTTGATGCCCCAAGTCTGCATTTATATTGGTCATATCCATAGTTACTTCCTAGACATCTAATTTTTAAATGCTAACTCCAGTCCAAAAAGTGACCCCATATACTCAACCTATCAATGGTTCTTCAAATAAATCATGGATAAAATAAATGAAACTAGATACATTAAAAATAAAAGATTTGGTCATAGTGAACCCTCCACAGGTCACATTAAAGTTTGAAAAAAATGCTAGAGCCATGAAGAGGTTGACCAAAAGGAAAGTTATCCATTCAAACCAAATAATTATGTATGATTTGGAGGAGACTCTATTCAAGATAACCAAGAATAAAAAAGATGGGATATGTTAAAAATAATAGTATGAGGAGGACCTCCTCTCATCTCTTCAAACAACTATGGATGTGACTATTGAATTCATAAAAAGAGTATAGTAGAAGATAACTAACCTAGAGTGGTAGCACAAAGCCACATTACTTGAGCAAACCATAAAAGAAGTGGAATGGGTTTTGGGGGAAATGTTTAACATGTTGAAAACCTTCACTCAATATAAGGTAAAGGGAGATTAAGTCTATAATAGGATCCTTAAGGTAGAGGTTGCATATGGGACATATGATAGAAAGATAATCAACTTGGTGAATTTTATTAGGATGAGGAAGTTGAGGACTTGAATTTGATCCCCTTGGAGGACTTGAGCATTACTCAGTCATACATAATTGGTATAAGGAAAGTTATAAACTAGTGGATTGATGAAATGATATCCATCAACTAGTCTCTCACTCAGTAAGGTGACAAAGTCATCACTTTAATAAAGGATGTTGAGATCATTCACCTTACCAACAAGCATAGTTTTATTATTAGTAAGGATGCATTTATGGCCCAAATATGAAATTTTATTGTAAAATTCATAAATTAAACATGGATAGAGGATTAACCATTGGTAGGAGATGCTGAATTTGGCATCTTATGCCAATTAAAGGATAAATAAGGTTATGTCCATTATTGAATTTGTAGGACCTATCCTAAGCAAGCATGATGTAATGACATGGATTATAATAAAATTGATAGATAGTGACTATAAGAAGTTTTTTTAAACATGGATAGGGTAAATAGAAGCTGATAAATAAGCATCTAACAAGTCACAAATCATCACCATAGGAACCTCTACCTCCTCAGTCCCTCTTGGGATATTTTCTTCTTTAGCTAGTACTAACACTCCTTCAACTATAATAGGTTCACATTGATCTTCTTCTATACTAAGAGCTTCATCATCAACCACACTAGTATAATCTCAACCCATCACTTCAATTATGAGATAGCCATTTGTTTGGCTTTCTCTTGATATATCATGTCTTAATTCCCATAAACTGAATTGTAAATTATTCCCTTGTTCGAATAGGGAATATTCTTTGGCTTTAGGACATTAGGGACCTTATCCACCAATAGGTGTCAATATATTTTATTCTCTTGTAATATTCTTAGGCATTAAAAGGCCAATATATAGGGGTTTCTCCCCTTTATTATAATTTAGAATATAATTTTGTGAAATTAATGCAAAGAGAAAGAAAAATATTGCAATTTTCTTATTGTTTTCATTATTTTCATATGTTCTTGTTTCTAAATATTTGATAATAACATATGATTTCATTTCTTCCATGCTTAAAGATGACAATATTGTTTTGAAGGTATCTTGTTAGTTCGTACTTTTATCTATACTAATAAAATATGCTATGTATGCTCTATTTTCCTTCTATTCTACAAATGAATGTGCTAAAAGAAATTTGTTGTAGGTATCTATTTTAAAAGCATATTGTTCATATGTATGCATTGTATTTACCCCAAAATACCCATTGTATTTGTGATATTTTGAGTGTAACACTAGGATCTCATGAGTTTTAGTTTAATTTGTACCATTGTCAGAATAAATTGAAGATCTATTGGCCTTTGTTGTTTCAAAGAAAACTTTCTTTTTTTGCTTTACCTTTCTTTCCTTTTTTGAATTTTTTTAAACATGAATTAGTTTAGATTAACACTCACTATAAATATCTACTTGTTTGTTTAAATTTTGCTCATTTATTATCAAAATACAAAAGTAATACTACATCATAATAATACAAATAAATTTCAAATAGATTATGTCACTAATAAGTTCCTATTTTCCCTTCAGTAGGGTCTATTTAAAGACTAAGGGTGGTGGCCACATAATCATTTCAAAAAAACTAAGTTAGTCCCTAAGGTATTATAGTACCTACACTATAAAATGATAAATATTGTTCTATTTTTTATATTATATCCTTCACACACACACACACACACACACACACACACACACACACACACACACACACACACACACACACACACACACACACACACACACACACACACACACACACACACACATTATTATTCCCAAAATTTGTCACTCTTTCTGGGGACAACACATGAACTATTTTTGGTCTTACAAGCCAAAAATTCTCTCTTCCCTTCTCAAAAATTGTTATGAGCCTTCAAATTCTCTATTTTTCAAACTTTTTTAGCTAAGGGACCCTACAGATGATTTCTACTGATTCTGCAGGCTTAAATCTATGGACTCTATAGGCTTAAATCTATGGACTTGTTTCTACAAACTCAAATCTATGGACTCTGCAGGTGGAACTATGGACTTCAAAGCTTGAAAACTATGGACTCTATAGACTTAGTTTCTATGGACTTTACCTATTCTACGAACCTAAAAATATGGACTCTATAAGATGGTTTCTCACATCTATAGACTCCCCCAGATCTATGAACTCTTTTCTACAGACTTTCTAGGTTAGTTTTTATGGATTCTATAGGAAAGAAATAGGTTCTCAACACTTAGCCAGTTTTTCAATCAAGAAATTCAAAGGAAGGTCTTCCAAGAGCCCAAAGGACAAGTGCCCTTGTAGAGGGCACTTGGGAGCCAAAATCGACCCTTATAACTTTTTTGAAGGGCAACCTTGGAGGTTAGATAGCCCTTTCGGAGGGCAGCCATGGAGAAAATGGACTGATTCAAAGGCTAATGGAGGAAAGGAATTCCTTCAAAAGGATTTCCCATGGTAAAAATGCTAAGGTAATTCCTTTGGACAAAAATTATGAAGGAATTCCTTCAGACATTTGTCTAAAGGAATAAGCTTGACAAAAAGACAAAGGCCTGATGCCCAATGGAAAAAGACAAAGCAAAGGAAAGATTTCCTTCAGATAAATTGTCTGAAGGAATTCCTTTAGACTTTTTATCTAAAGGAGATCAAGGATAAAGCTCGTTGAAGGAATTAAAGCTTGAAGGCTACTTGAAAGATCTTGAAGGGTAAGTACCCTTACGAGGGGCACTTGACACTCAAAAAAAGACCATTTACAAAGCCCGAAGGGACACCTTCCCTTTAGGGTGTTCTAAAGGCTTGATAAAGATGTAGAAAAAAGCTTCTCTTAGAGTCCCATGGAGGGCACCAAGTGGCAACTACAGAAGGTTTTAATGTGTTTTTTTAAATGCAGCAGAAGTCACCACGTGTCCCTTGTAAAGCTTAGTGGAAGCCACCAAATGTCAACATCCATAGTTTCCTCCTTTTGCTTTGTTATCGAGTAAGGAATATGGTGAGCCCTAGGTGAGTTGCTAAAGAAAGTGGAGCACACCAAGTGTCATTGTCCACATGAATCCAAATGAGTCCCAAATGTTTCTATAGTGATTCTAAAGCTCAACAAAAGTTGCCAAGTGTCATCTTTCGTAGGACTCTCAAAGGTATCTAAAGCTTCTATAAGTTAAGCAGATGCTGCTAAGTGTCCTCACCTATTTCATAGTAGAAGGTGCCACGTGTCACTTTTTAATATTATAAAAAAGCAACCAAAGCAAGTAGGAAAGACATGAAGGAATTGCTAAGGAGGATGACAAGCCCGCAACCATCAAATTGGGGACAATCAACTAGCTATTAGCTTTTAAATGATGACAAACCTGAAGACATCAAATTTGTGGAAATAAAGTGTCTATTGATCTTTGTAGGCTTAAACACAAACCCAAATGCATTCAAAGGCCTTAAGGCCAAGGCTAAAAGGAAGAACTACTAAGAGGAGGAACCAAAAGAACTAGAAAGAGGAAAAGATAGCCCAAGGGCTCAAATCACAATAGAAAGAGGGAAAGGCCAAAATATCTATGCAATAGTTATTCCAATAGGTGGAAGAGTCCACAAGGTAGATTTTTGATCCCTTAAACATTAAAGACACGACCTATTTGTCTCCTTTGGAGTAAAGACAAAATGGATAGTTGCATAGACACTAGATGATCTAGACCCAAGAGAAGACATTTGAGATGAAATGACATGCCATAGTTAAGGCAGTCACCCTATTCCAACATGGTCCCCTGACAGAACTAAAAATGCACTCAAGGCACTGAATGCACAACATGGGCCATTCCATGAAACAAAACACCAAGTCTTTCTTGGCTGCTATATATTGTAATCTATTTTATTGTTTTAAGGGAGATCTCTCTGTTATAGAAGCAAAAACTCTACCAAAATTGAAAGGTGATTACTGAGATTTTGAGCTGAGATTGTTAATCATATTTCTTTATTTGAATGAGAAAGCAAGTTACTTTCAGACTTTGTGCTGTTATAGCTTGTGCCATTTTAGGAAATTGTTCTTATGTCTAGCTTCTGAATGCATTCTTGTCTAATTAATAAAATAAGTAGAACTTGTGGAAGTAGTCAGGAAGGTGTCCTGAAGCCAACTATGGGAAGACTTTGTGCTATCTACAATTGCCTTTAGTGTATTTGTCTATTTTCTATTTCTATGTAAAGGACCTTGGGATGAATTTTTTCCCTCATTGTCCTTCGTATCTCACTCTTGGGTAGTTGAGGTGGAGACTTTGTGCTACACCTCATTCTATTGGTTACTACACCCTATTACCAGTTACTTGTCACTACCTGAAAGAACTCCTGATGTTTGCTGCAAGACCACTTATAAAAGAAGAGAAGTGCCTTTAGTGTCTTCCCCAAGATTTATCGTTTGCTTGTGAACATCATCTCTAAAAAGAGAGAGATGGATGGTGTTATCTTACCCTTGAGTATTATTTTCTACTTATATATATATATATATAGCCTCTTCATAGTTATAAGGGAACCTCACCTTGATGAGAGGAGAGATTTGTCCCCTTTTGATGTGGTAAACCTGCACATCTAGATGACCAATCTCCCTATGCTATGGTTAAAGAGATCTATTTTGCTCATCAGTTAGCTGGTGACAAAATATTCACCCAATAATTGTTGGTAACTCCACTGGGGATAGTAATTTTGTGCAATTTGAAGCCTCAAGCTTCAAGTTGAAACATCACCTATGTCTTACCCATTATCATTATAGCCTTATCCATTTACTCCACTGGGGAAGAGCATGCAGTTTGAAGTCTCAAGCTTCAAGCTAAAGTAGTTCCTACCCTTATCCATTATCATTATCCATTTATATTATATACATTTCCATTATATAATCTAGTCTACAAACTAGAGCCATTGGTGAAGAATGTGCAGTTTGAAGCCTCAAGCTTTAAGTTGAAGTAGGGCCAGTTCTTTTCCATTTTTATTCTACAATCTGGCAACTCCATGCTATACAAGAAGTCAAAGAACCCAAGGTGTTGTTGACCTAGTTTTTGAGTTGGTGTAGTAGAGCAATTTTGATTTGTTTCCTCCATAACCTCACCTTCAACGAACTAGGAGTCTTCTTCCTACCAACACCACATCACCAATACAAGGCACAACTTCTTTTTCATTTGCTAGTAGAGCTTTTCTTGTACATACTCCACCCAAATTTGTTATCCCCACTTTCCATAATCAAATCATGGCATTTCAAGGCCCTTGGGGTAACTCTTTTGTTCTACTTAATTTAAATCCATCCCTATATGAGCTTCCACACAGTTCAAGGAAGATTTTCCCCAAATTCATTAGTGATGGGAGAGTTCATCTTGATGAACATATTGTAGCCTTCAACATAGCCTGTAGTGTGATAGGCATGGAGTATGAGGATGTAGGTAGTCAAGATGTTCATAGAAACTTTATAAGGTGCTATTGCAGACTGGTTTTACCATCTGTAGGCCTAGACTATGACTGACTAGAACACCCTCAAAGCTAAGTTCAAAGCAAGGTTCAATTTTACAAAAGATGCACATGCCCTATTGGCCTAGCTCACATAGATGAAAAAATAACCTCATGAACCTATGAGGGACTTCATTGCCATATTTGACAAGTTGAGGAATAGGATTCCCATGATTGCTTAGCCAATACTTGAGAACCTTAAATGTTTCTTCATCAATTCACAACTGCCTAAATTAAGTTTTCTACTGAGATGGGTTAGCCACATAGACCTTGCTACTACTTAGGATTTGGCTACTGAGGTAGAAGATGACCTTATCTTAGAAATAAAGATAAGTAGATATCCTAACAAAGGTAAATCCTCTTCATCTATTGAGAATTCATTTACAGACACCACTGATCAAATGGTGTAAAAGCTAGCAAATGAACTACTAGCCTTGAAAAGACAAGTGGCCCAAGGTATGTCTACTCATCCTTTTTGAGATATGCCAAGGAGGACATTTTAGAACCAGTTATATCAAGGAAATGCTACTAGAAGTCAAGGGAAACCAAATTGTCTGCCTCCTGCATTGGGGAAACTTGCCATTGAAGCATCACCAGCCAACTCAGCAGTTGAATATCTAGAAATAGAACATTATTTCTTTTTCCAACCTAAGTTTGATCAAGAAAATGACACTGATCTCTTTGCAGTAGACCAAGAAGAATCAGTTGGCAACTCCAACATTGGTTTCCTAAATTACCAAGATGAACACAAAAGTGAAGGTAAAGTAGTTAAAGGATCATACACTATTTACACCTAGTCCAATAACTAGTCAGCCCAGCAAGCTGATAAGGAAAGAATAGAGGAATGAACTTAGCCTACAATTTCAATTACTAAGTAGGGAACCACTCTACCCTTCCAACCAAAAGACCTGGTGAATGTTAAAAAGGTGAAAACCTCAAATATACCTTCACCTTCAACTTCAAATCTATAGACCAGTCCACCCCTCCCAAAAACCAAAAGGATGAACTCCCATCCTCTATTCTTAGTTCATTTTAGACATTTGACATAATTTACCATGTCAAGAAAACTAAAATTCAAATGTCTAAATTTAAATTTCTACAATCCAAACATGAGTAGTTAGATAGGTTAGTGGAATGTGTGAAGAATAAAACCATCCCTAGAGGACTAGCTATTCCAAAGGTGACTCCCACATCCACCTAGAATAACCTTGTCATTTCTCCTCCTACTGCTCTAGGAAGGACTGAACCATTCTATGTCTCCCTACTGGTAAATGGACATCAGCTGAATAATTGCATCATAGACTCAGGAGCTTCAAATAATGTCATGCCTGCCAAAGTGGCAGAATCTCTTGGTCTCACACTGACCAAGACATTTGCAAGATGTTTCTCCATGGAGAAAAAAAAGTGCCATGACTAGGACAAATCAAGGATGCCCAATTTGTATTATCTTCCTTTCCAAAAAAGAGAAACAAGATGACAGTCTTGGTGGTCGATGTCCTAGCCTCATACGACATCCTTCTTGGACAAATTTTTTGCAAGGATGTTGGAGGAGAATTGAGCATGGACCTATTTGAGGCAAGGATCCTAGTCAAAGGAGTTATGTAGAGATTGCTCCTTGAGAAGGAAGTAAAATATGATGTCACTTAGACATCAGCACCTAAAGCTCAAATTCTGTGAGTCCTCAGGCAAGGGTAATTATTTTTTGTCTACTGAAGATGTTATTGTTATTGTAGATGAAAATCTTATAGGTGGAAATCCAAAAATTGATTCAAATAACACATAAAAAGAATTGGTAGGGCATAATATAGATGAAAAAGGATCTTTCCTCTCTAATGAAGACAAATTTGATAGAAGATCAATTTTTGATGATGTTTGGATCCTGGGATTCGATGGCAGTAATTCCTCTACCGATGTTGGGGTTGGGATTGTTCTAATATCTCCTCAAGGATATATTTTTTCTTCTTCATATGAGTTGTAGTTTAGTAACACCAATAACACTGCTAAGTATAAATCTCTGTTACTGAGGTTAAAGGCTGCTCAAGATAGAGGTGTCAAGCTTCTTCATTCCAAAGGAGATGTTGAGCTGATGGTTTGTCATGAGTTTGATGATGATGATCAAATCACATGTTAGAATAAACCAAAAGAGCAATGAGCTATGGTAATGGACCATACTACTGCATGCCAAGATCAAGAAAATGAACTTTTCACCAAGGGAGCAAAGATTTATGGTTTTTAGATTGGATACCATGCCTTACCATGGGGAAAGAAGAGAGAACCAAAAGGAATGCATAGAAAATGTGATTCCTAGTGGAGAGTTCCATTCACCCATCACTGATTCTAGGGAGAAAATGGTTTCTTGCTAGTTTATTAGGATGTAACACCATTTTCACTATCTCACAGTGGGCAGCATCTGAAGCACTTTAATTCTTGAAGCATTAGATAAGATCATCTATACTTATACATACATACATACATATATATATATATATATATATATATATATATATATATATATATATATATATATATATATATTTTGTATAGTCTTTAGTTCTATTTTTATGATTTTCATTTCCATTTTTGGTGCCTTTCTTTTTTGGTTGGCATGAATCCATATCCTAATGGTACACTTCAAGGCACTAGAGATTCTAGTCTCTACTCTCCTCAGCTACTTCAAAATTTCAACTAAGGAAAGTTCCCTAACTAGAGCTAGCTATTGTTCCCAAAATTTGTCACTCCTTTTTGGGACAACACATGAACTATTTTTTGTCTTACAAGCCAAAAATTCTCTCTTCCCTTCTCAAAAATTGTTATGAGCCTTCAAATTCTCTATTTTTCAAACTTTTTTAGATAAGGGACCCTGTAGATGATTTCTACAGACTCCACAAGCTTAAATCTATAGACTCTACAGGCTTAAATCTATGGACTTGTTTCTATAGACTCAAATCT